>PISX010017458.1:0-43338 GCA_004024625.1 Mellivora capensis
AGAAGATATGAACAGACACTTCTCCAATGAAGACATACAAATGGCTATCAGACACATGAAAAAATGTTCATCATCACTAGCCATCAGAGAGATTCAAATTAAAACCACATTGAGATACCACCTCACACCAGTTAGAATGGCCAAAATCAGCAAGACAGGAAACAACGTGTGTTGGAGAGGATGTGGAGAAAGGGGAACCGTCTTACACTGTTGGTGGGAATGCAAGTTGGTGCAGCCACTCTGGAGAACAGTGTGGAGATTCCTCAAGAAATTAAAAATAGAGCTTCCCTATGACCCTGCAATTGCGCTACTGGGTATTTACCCCAAAGATAAGGATGTGGGGAAAAGAAGGGCCCTCTGTACCCCAATGTTTATAGCAGCAATGGCCACGGTCGCCAAACTGTGAAAGAACCAAGATGCCCTTCCACGGACGAATGGATAAGGAATATGTGGTCCATATAAACTATGGAATATTATGCCTCCATCAGAAAGAATGAATACCCAACTTTTGTAGCAACATGGACGGGACTGGAAGAGATTATGCTGAGTGAAATAAGTCAAGCAGAGAGAGTCAATTATCATATGGTTTCACTTTTTTGCGGAGCATAACAAATAACACGGAGGACATGGGGAGATGGAGAGGAGAAGGGAGTTGAGGGAAATTGGGGGGGAGATGAACCATGAGAGACTATGGACTCTGAAAAACAACCTGAGGGTTTTGAAGGGGCGGGGGTTAGGAGCTTGAGGGAGCCAGGTGTTGGGTATTATGGAGGGCATGCATTGCATGGAGCACTGGGTTTGTTGTAAAACTATGAATTCTGTTACACTGAAAAGAAATGAAATTAATAAAAAAAATCTTAAAAAAAAATCTACAAACAAACAAAAGCCCAGGGCCAGACGGCTTCCCACGGGGAATTCTACCAAACATTTAAAGAAGAATTAATTCCTTTTCTCCTGAAACTGTTCCAAAAAATAGAAATGGAATGAAAACTTCCAAACTCATTTTATGAGACCAGCATTATCTTGATCCCAAACCCTGAGAAGGATCCCATCAAAAAAGAGAATTACAGACCAATATCCCTGATGAACACAGATGCAAAAATTCTCACCAAAATACTAGCCAATATGATCCAACAGTACATTAAAAGGATTATTCACCACGACCAAGTTGGATTTATTCCAGGGTTGCAAGGTTGGTTCAACATCCACAAGTCAATCAATATGATACTATACATTAATAAAAGAAAGAACAAGCACCATATGATACTCTAAATAGATCCTGAAAAAGCATTTGACAAAGTACAGCATCCTTTCCTGATCAAAACTCTTCAAAATGTAGGGATAGAGGGTACACACCTCAATATCATCAAAGCCATCTGTAAAAACCCACTGTGAATATCATTCTCAATGGAGAAAAACTGAGAACTTTTTGCTAAGGTCGGGAACACAGCAGGGATGTCCATTATCACCACTGCTATTCAACATAGTACTAGAAGTCCTAGCCTCAGCTATCAGACAACAAACAGCAACTAAAGGCATCCAAATCAGCAAGAAGAAGTCAACCTATCACTCTTTGCAGATGATATGATACTATATGTGGAAAACCCAAAAGACACCACTCCAAATCTGCTAGAACTCGTACAGGAATTCAGTTAAGTGTCAGGATATAAGGTCAATGCACAGAAATCAGTTGTATTTCTTTATACCAACAACAAGACAGAAGAAAGAGAAATTAAGGAGCCAATCCTACTTACAATTGTACCCAAAACCATAAGATACCTAGGAATAAACCTAACGAAAGAGGCAAAGAACCTATACTCAGAAAACTATTAAGTACTCATGAAAGAAATTGAGGAAGACACAAAGAAATGGGAAAATGTTACATGCTCATGGATTGGAAGAACAAATATTGTGAAAATGTCTATGCTCCCTAAGCAATCTACACATTTAATGCAATCCCTAACATAATCCCATCCACTTTTTTTTAAGATTTTTATTTATTTATTTATTTGTCAGAGAGAGAGCGAGCACAGGCAGACAGAGCAGCAGGCAGAGGCAGAGGGAGAAGCAGGCTCCCTGCCGAGCAAGGAGCCCGATGTGGGACTCGATCCCAGGACGCCAGGATCATGACCTGAGCTGAAGGCAGCTGCCCAACGAACTGAGCCACCCAGGCGTCCCATCCACTTTTTTTTTTTTAAAGAAATGGAACAAATAATCCTAAAATTTATATGGAACCAGAAAAGACCTCTAATAGTCAGAGGAATGTTGAAAAAGAAAGCCAAAGTTGGTGGCATCACAATTCCAGACTTCAAGCTCTATTATAAAGCTGTCATCATCAAGACAGTATGTTACTGGCAAAAAAAAAAACCAAAAAACAAACAAACAAACAAAAAACAGACACATAGGTCAATGGAACAGAAAAGGGGCCCATAAATAGACCCCCAACTCTATGGTCAACTAATCTTCGATAAAGCAGGAAAAAATGTCCAATGGAAAAAAAGACAGTCTCTTCAACAGATGGTGTTGTGAAAATTGGACAGTCACATGCAGAAAAATGAAACTGAACCATTTCCTTACATCACACACAAAAATAGACTTAAAATGGATGAAGGATCTCAATGTGAGAAAGGAATCCATCAAAATCCTTGAGGAGAACACAGGCAGCAACCTCTTCAACCTCAGCTGCAGCAAATTCTTCCTGGCAACATTGCCAAAGCCAAGGGAAGCAAGGGCAAAAATGAACTATTGGGACTTCATCAAGATCAAAAAATTTGCACAGCAAAGGAAATACTTAACAAAACCAAAAGAAAACTTACAGAATGGGAGAAGATATTTGCAAAGGACACATCAGATAAAGGGCTAGTATCCAAAATCTATAAAGAACATATCAAACTCAACACCCAAAGAACAAATAATCCAATCAAGAAATGGGCAGAGGACATGAACAGACATTTCTGCAAAGAAGACATCCAGATGGCCAACAGACACATGAAAAAGTGCTCCAATCACTTGGCATCAGGGAAATACAAATCAAAACCACAATGAGACACCACCTCACACCAGTCAGAATGGCTAAAATTAACAAGTCAGGAAATGACAGATGCTGGCAAGGATGCGGAGAAAGGGGAACCCTCCTACATTGTTGGTGGGAATGAAAGCTGGTGCAACCACTCTGGAAAACAGCATGGAGGTTCCTCAAAAAGTTTAAAATAGAGCTACTCTATGACCCAGCAATTACACTACTGGGTATTTACCCTAAATATACAAATGTAGTGATTCGAAGGGGCACGTGCACCCGATGTTTATAGCAGCAATGTCCACAATAGCCAAACAATGGAAAGAACCAGGATATCCATCAACAGATGAATGGATAAATAAGAAGTGGTATATGTATACAATGGAATACTATGCAGTCATAAAAAGAAATGAAATCTTGCCTTTTGTGACGATGTGGATGCAACTACAGGATGCTATTATGCTTAGCAAAATAACTCAATCAGAGAAAGACAATTATCATATGATCTCCCTGATATGAGGAAGTTGAAAGGCAATGTGGGGGTTTGAGGGCTAGGAAAAGAATAAATAAAACAAAATGTGATAGTGAGGGAGACAAACCATAATAGAATCTTAATCTCACAAAACAAACAGGGTTGCCGGGGGTAGGGGGTAGGGAGAGGGTGGTGGGGTTATGGATATTGGGGAAGGTATGTGCTATGAAGTGTGTGAACCTGGCGATTCACAGACCTGTACCCCTGGGGCTAATAGTACATTATATGTTAATAAAAAATGAAAAATTATAAAAAAAAATTAATTTTAAAAATAAAAAAATGAAGTAGAGCTATGTCTTAGTTGTCAAATTCATTTTACATTTAAAAAGAAAAATTGTTAATCACAAAATCCCCTAGCTCAGTGAATTTTTTATTTTCAAATATTGTGGCCAGAACAACCTGGGGTCCCTGTTAATTAAGCAAGTTCCTGGTACTACCACAGACCTAATTTAAAATCTCTTAGGATAGATCCTGGAATACACATTTTCTTTTTTTTTATTATTTATTTATTTGTCAGAGAGGGAGAGAGCACAGGCAGACAGAGTGGCAGGCAGAGGCAGAGGGAGAAGCAGGCTCCCTGCCGAACAAGGAGCCCGATGTGGGACTCGATCCCAGGACGCTGGGATCATAACCTGAGCCAAAGGCAGCCGCTTAACCAACTGATCCACCCAGGCGTCCCAACACATTTTCAATAGATTTCCCAGATGATTCTTGTTAATACAACTGTGTGGAAACCAGTATTCTAATTGATTATAGAGCTTAGAGAAAACACTTTAAATTTCTAACAAAGGATCAGGAATCAAAGTATAATAGACAAGAAAAGGAAGTAGTGAATAGATCACAAATGTTCACTCTAATAATCATTAGATCTGAATCATCAAAAACCCAAACACATACTATACACACACATACACAGAGAATATTGTTTTATTAGGGTTCTTAATAAATGCTATTAAATATTTTTAAAAATCAGAATATGAAATGAAGTATGTAATAAAATACTTTATATAATTTCAAAATATGTACACATCACACGTACTTATACAAGGATAGATATATCCTTTGATAAGTAATCTTTCCTTATTTTATTGATGATTAGAGCTCAGTTTCCAGCCTCTGTGTTCCTCAGCGGGTCAATATAATAGGATCGGACCAAAAGGTTGTTAATGGAATGGTATGTGAAAATTGAAGGAGGTCTTTTACAGGAATGGAAATGTTAGTCTATTTCCTGCTGGCAAGAATACTGATATGTTGCCTGGAATGCTAACATGATGGTGGGGCTCAAATAGGCAAATTGTAAACTTTTGAAAGTGGCTTAACAATAAGATAGAAGAAGAATTATAATAATCATTGAGTATTGTACTAACCTGAAACCGTCTATATTAGGTTAAGGAAAAAAATGTCTTCAGGGTTATGTTAGATTTTCATGTTAATCACATATAAACCTACTTTATATTTAGATTGAGGGGGGTAGGGGAGTTTAAAATCCAGGAAGTAAAATATCAAAGATTTAAGGCTTAAAAATTTAAGTAAATATAAAACTTTAGTTCTTTGCAAAAATCAACAAAGCTGACAAACCTTTAGCTAGACTAACCAAAAGAAAAGGAAAGAAGATTCAAATTACTAAACTCAGCAATAAGAAAAAGGACATCTCCACCAACTTACACGGGGGAAAAAGTATAGAGGAAACAATGAACAAATGTATGCCTACAAATTAGATAATCTAGATGAAATGGTATTCTTTTCCATAAGATTTTATTTATTTATTTGAGAGAGAGTGAGAGAGATCACAGTGGGGTGAAGACCAGAGGGTGAGGGAGAAACAGACTCCTGCTGAGCAGGAAGCCTGATGCAGGACAGGATACTGGGACTCCAGAATCATGATCTCAGTTGAAGGTAGACACCTAACTAACTGAGCCACCCAGGTCCCCTGATGAAATGGTATTTTTAAAAAGATCCAAACTACCAGAATTGACTCAAGTAGAATTAGAAAACCTCAATAGAACTATATAACAAATTAATAAACTTAATTGCTAATTTAAAAAGTAGCCCAGAACCCAGCTTCACTGGTGAATTCCACCAAATGTTTAAAGAAGAATGAACAGAATTCCTTTACCAACACTTGTAAAAATAAAATTGGAGGGGGCATTTCCCAGTTCCATCTATGAGAACAGTATAATCCTAATACCAAAACCAGGCAAAGACATCAATTATTAAAAAAAAACTACAGATAATATCTTCTACAGAGACACAGGAATCCTCAATAAAATAGTAGCAAACCAAATCCAGCAACATTAAAAAAAATATGGCCAATTAGGATTTACCTATAAAGAACTCCTCAAACTCAAAATACACAAAATAGATAATCACATCAAAAAATGGGCAGAAGACATGATCAGACACTTCTCCAAAGAAGACGTACAAATGGATAACAGGCATATGAAAAAATGTGCATCATCATTAGCCATCAAGGAGATTCAAATCAAAACCACATTGAGATACCTTACACCTGACCTTACACCAGTCAGAATAGCCAAAATCAACAAGACAGTAAACAACAAGTGTTGGAGAGGATGTGGAGAAAGGGGAACCTTCTTACACTGTTAGTGGGAATGCAAGTTGTTGTAGCCACTTTGGAAAAGAGTGTGGAGATTCCTTAGAAAATTAAAAACAGAGCTTCCCTAAGACCCTGCAATTGCACTGCTGGGTATTTACCCCAAGTATGCAGATGTAGTGAATATAAGGGCCATCTGTACCCCAGTGTTCATAGCAGCTATGGCCACAGTTGCCAAACTGTGGAAAGAACCAAGATGTCCTTCAATGGAAGAATGGATAAAGAAGATATGGTCCATATACACAATGGAGTATTATGCCTCCATCAGAAAGGATGAATACCTAACTTTTGTAGCAACATGGACGGTACTGGAAGAGATTATGCTGAGTGAAATAAGTCAAGCAGAGGGAGTCAATTGTCATATGGTTTCACTTACCTGTGGAGAATAAGGAATAGCACAGAGGACTTTGGAAGATGGAGAGGAGAAATCAGCTGGGGGAAATTGGAGGTGGATACAAATCATGAGAGAATGTGGACTCTGATAAACAAACTGAGGGTTTTGGAGGGGAGTGGTTTGGGAGGGTTGGGTGAGGTGTTGGTGTTGGGTATTAAGGAAGGTACATATTGCATGGAGCACTGGGTGTGGAGCATAAAAAATGAATTCTGGATCACTGAAAAAATAAAATTAAATTAAATTTTAAAAAATTTAATTTAATTTTAAAAAGACATAGGATGTCAGAATGGATAAAAATAAAAGACCCGTCTATATGCTGCCTATGGGCTACTCATTTTAGACCTAAAGACATATTCAGATTTGAAGTCAGGGGATATGGAAATATTTATTATGCAAATGGACATCAAAATAAGCCACAATAACAATATGTATATAAGACAAACTAGATATTAAACTGAAGATTCTAAGAAGAGATGAGGAAGAACACTATATCATAATAAAGGGGAATATCCAACAATAATTCTTAACTATTGTAAATATTTATACCCCCAATGTGGGAGAACCAAAATATATAAAACAATATAATACTAAACATAAAGTAATTCATTGATAATAATACAGTACTAGTAGGGGACTTTAATAACCCAGTAACGTCAGTGGACAGATCTTCTCAATAGAAAATCAATAAGGAAACAAAGGCTTTGAATGATGCACTGGACCCAATGGGCTTAAGAGATACGTTAGAACATTTCATCCTAAAGAGGAGAATACACATTCCTTTCAAGAGTACACGGGGTATTCTCCAGAATACATCAAATGCTATTTCACAAATCAGTTCTCAGCAAGTACAAAAGAGTGAGATCATACCATGCATATTTTCTGACCACATTGCTATGAAACTTGAGGTCAACTACAAGAAAAAAATTGGAAAAACACAAATACATAGATGTTAGAGAACATGTTATTAAACAATGAATGGGGAACCGGGAAATCAAAGAAGAAATTAAAAAATATATGAAAACAATTGAAAATGAAAATATGGGGTTCAAAACCTCTGGGAAGAAGACAGAGAGGTCCGAAGAGCAAAATATATTGCAATACAGTCCTATCTCAAGAAGCAAGAAATCCTCAAATAAACAACCTAACCATACACCTAAAGGAGCTAGTAAAAGAACAACAAACAAAGCCTAAAGGCTGTAGAAGGGAAATAATAAAGATTAGAATAGAAATAAGTGATATAGAAATTTGAGAAAAAGAGAATTAATCAATGAAACCAGGAGCTGCTTCATTGAAAAACTAAATAAAATTTACAGAATCCTAGACAGACTTATTAAAAAAAAAAAAGATAAAGGGCCCAAATAAATAAAATCACAAATGAGAAAGTAGAAATAATAATCAACACTGCAGAAATACAATGATAAGATAATATTATGAGAAATTATATCCCAACAAATTGGGCAATCTGGAAGAAACAGATAAATTCCTAGGAGCATTTAAAATACTAACACTAAAACAAGAAGACATTGAGAACTTGAATAGGCTGAAAAACAGCAAAGAAATTGAATTAGTAATAAAAAACCTCCCAACAAACAAAAGTCCAGTTCCAGACTAATTCACAGGGTAATTCTACCAAACATTTTTTTTTCTTTTCTGCCAAACACTTAAATGAAAGTTAATGCCTATTCTTCTCAAATTATCCCCAAAAATATATATATGGAAGGAAACTTCCAAATTCATTCTATGAAGTCAGCACCACCTGATAGCAAAACCAGGTAAAGGCTCCACTATAAAAGATAACCACAGGCCATTATCCCTGATGAACATGGATGCAAAAATTCTTGAAAAAATATTAGAAAATCAAATCCAACAGTACATTAAAAGAATCCTTCATCATGATCAAGTGGGACTTACTCCTGGACTGCAAAGTTGGTTCAATATTGGCAAATCAAACATTATTCACCACATTAATAAAAGAAAGAATAAGAAACAGGTGATCCTTTCAATAGATGCAGTAAAAGCAGTTAACAAAATGTATATTAATGAAAAATACTCTCAACAAAATAGGATTAGAGGGAACATAACTCAACATAATAAAGACCATATAGGAAAAACCCACAGCTAATATTATTCTCCATAGGGAAAAACTGATAACTTTTCCTTGAGGTCAGTAACAAGACAGGGATGTTCACTCTTGCCAATGTTATTTAACAAAGTATTGGAACTCCTAGCCTCAGCAATCAGACAATAAAAAGAAACAAAAGACATTCAAATTGGCAAGGAAGAAGAAATATTTTAACTATTTGTAGTCGACATGAAGCTCCATTTAGAAAACACAATAGAATCCATCAATAAATTGTCAGAACTGACACACAAATTCAGTAATGCCCCAGGATATAAAATCAAGTACAGAATTCTGTTGTATTTCTATACACCAATAATGAACAAATAGAAAATGAAGTCAAGTAATCAACCCCAGTTAAAACTGTATCAAAAAGTGTAAGAGATGCAGGAATAAACCTACCCAAAGAGGTAAAAGTTCTATATTATGAAAATTATAGAACACTTACAAAAGAAATTGAAAAATACACAAATAAATGGAAAAACATTACATGCCCATGGATTGAAAGAAGGAACAGTGTTAAAATGCCTAAACTACCCAAAAGTATCTCTACATTCAGTAGAACCTGTATCAAAAATACCACCAACATTTTTCACAGAGCTAGAACAAACAACCCTAAAGTTTGTATGGAACCACAAAAGAACCTAAAGAGCCAAAGAAATATTTTTTTTTCTTTTCTTTTCAGCATAACAGTATTATTTGTTCTTGCACCACACCCAGTGCTCCATGCAATACTGAGGGTATTAGAAGTGAGTATTAGAAGGGTATTAGAACTGAGGGTTTTAGAAGGTAGGGTGGTGAGGGGATGGGTTAGCCCAGTGGTGCTTATTAAGGAGGGCACGTATTTCATGGAGCACTGGGTGTTATATGTGAACAATGAATCATGGAACACTACATCGAAAACTAATGATGTACTACTGCATGGTGACAAACAGGACATAATAAAAGTAAATAAATAAATCATTATCAGGTGTGAAAAAAAAGAAGACATACAGATGACTAACAGACATATGAAAAGATACCCAACATCACTCATCATCAGGGAAATACAAATTAAAAATACACTGATCTATCACCTCATACCTGTCAGAATGGCTAAAATTAACAACACAGGAAACAACAGATATTGGCAAGAATGTGGAGAAAAGGGAACTTTCCTACACTGTTGGTGGGAATGCAAACTATGCAGCCACTCTGGAAAACAGTATGAAGATTCCTCAAAATTTAAGAATAGAATTAACCTATGTTTTTGCCATTGCACTAGTAGGTATTTACCCAAAGGATACAAAAGTACTGATTTGAAGACATACCTGCACCCAATGTTTCTAGCAGCATCATTGAAAATAGCCAAATTATGGAAAAAGCCCTAGCATCCCTCAACTGATGAGTGGATAAAGAAGGGATGGCATATATATATATATATATATATATATATATATATACACACACACACACACACACACACACACACACACACAATGGAATATTCTTCATTAGTAAAAAGAATGAAATCTTGCCATTGCAATGACGTGGATGGAGCTAGAGAATATTATGTAAGAGAAATGCAAATACCATATGATTTTACTTATATGTGGAATTTAAGAAACAAAACAAGTGAACATAGGGGGAAAAAGAGTGGCAAACCAAGAAACAGATTCTTAACTATAGAGAACAAACATGGTTATTAGAGGGGTGTTGGGTGGGATGGGTTAAATAGGTGATGGGTATTAAGGAGTGCACTTGTGGTGAGCACCAAGTGTTGTATGTAAGTGATGAATCACTAAATTCTACACCCTAAACTAACATTACGCTGTATGTTAACTAACTGGAATTTAAATGAAAAAAATTTGAAGAGACCTATTTGCACACCTAAGTCATAAGGCTATTTCAAGTTTAGAACAAACACAACCTTTCACCTGCCCTAACAAAGCTTAAAACATGCTTCAAAGTAATCAAACTTGTGCACACTAAACTAATTAATTACTTAGTGAACAAAATTCAGTATGCTCAAAATTAAGAATGGAATAACTGATAAATATCTAGAAGAGAAGATATTTATTTTAATAACCAGAGAGCTGCTGTTTCCGATCAGTGTCCTTAAACTTTATCAGTATTGAAGAAATTGTTTAATCTGGCTCAGTTTGGCCATGGAATCTTTATAATTTTCACAATTCCCCAGTGAAAATAAAATATGGTATTCTTACTATACAGAGAACTTACAGTTATTTTTGGTTAATGACTCCTAAAACAATGGCAACTCAAAATGTAGACATGCATGCTCCTCCACTAAGAATTAATGAAACCAGAAGCTGGGGTTCAAAAAGTGTTGCCAAGAACATTTTGAAAATCTCAGGGCACTTTGAACCATGATATAATTCTAGATAATTTCTATCATGGCATTGTTAAAATGTCTTCAAAACAATTTGTAATTCTGATGGGTTGAGACAGACCATTCTTTTTTATTTTTAAGATTTTATTTATTTATTTATTTATTTGACAGGCAGAGATCACAAGTAGGCAGAGAGGCAGGCAGAGAGAGAGAGGGGAGGAAGCAGGCTCCCTGCAGAGCAGAGACCCCGATGCAGGGCTCTATCCCAGGACCTTGGTATCATGACCTGAGCCAAAGGCAGGGGCTTTAACCCACTGAGCCACCCAGGCACCCCTGAGACAGACCATTCTTAGTAGTTTTGTTAATGTTAGAAAGCCCTATTTGAATATATGGAAAAATAGGAAGCCTACATCTTGCTACTTTGAGGAAGCTGAAACTACAAAATGATATACACAATGCTATCAGAGATTTAAAAAATTGTAAGGTAGTTTCATAATAATAATTGTCTTTCACACAACATTTCACAGGATATGGAATAACTATCAATCACTAGCATCTACAAATCTATCTGATAATTTTTGATGCTCAGTTACAATGGAACTTTTATCCAACACTTAAAAACGATAAGGTATCTTAGTGAGAAATCCTTTTTTATCAACCCTGCTTCAAATATTTGAAGAAGGAAAAGAGAAATCCTCAAGTGGTAAAGGATTTACTTTCTTCACAGGGCCTACTTCATTTGTGATTTCCATATTTCCTGCAAGAGTTTAATTAAGCCTTACTGTTTTGACTTTCACCTCTTTGTTAAAAATGTATTTATTCATTTTTAGTAATCTGTGCGCTCAACGTGGGGCTCCAACTCATAATAATAAGATCAAGAGTTTCATACTTTTCCAACTGAGCCAGCCACACACCACCTTGATTTTTTACTTTCAATTAACCTTTTCTTAGTGTGAACTCACAGAACCACACACCACGCTTCTAAAATCCTGTTTGTTTCTCAGAGTCTGAAGTCTCTCATGATTCGTCTCCCCCTCCAATTTCTCCCCTTCATTTTTCCCTTCCTTCTCCTAATGTCTTCCATGCTATTCCTTATGTTCCAACCTAAGTGAATCCATATGATAATTGACCTTCTCTGCTGGACTTATTTCAGTCAGCAAAATCTCCTCCAGTCCCATCCATGTTAATGAAAAAGTTGGGTATTCATCCTTTCTGATGGCTGAATAATATTCCATTGTATATATGGACCACATCTTTATCCATTTGTCTGTTGAAAGGCATCTCTGCTCTTTCCACAGTTTAGCTGTTGTGGACATTGCTCTTATGAACATTGGGGTGCATGTGCCCCTTCTTTTCATTACATCTGTACCTTTGGGGTAAATACCAGGTAGTGCAATTGCAGGGTCATAGGGGAGCTCTATTTTTAATTTTTTTGAGAATCCTCCACACCCTTTTCCAAAGTGGCTGCACCAACTTGCATTACCGCCAACAGTGTAAGAGGGTTTTCCTTTCTCCACATCCTCTCCAACATTTGTTGTTTCTTGCCTTGTCATGTTTTTCCACTCTAACTGGTGTAGGGTAGTATCTCAGTGTGGTTTTGATTTGAATTTCCCTGATGGTTAATGAAAATGAATATTTTTTCATGTGACTGTTAGCCATTTGTAGGTCTTCACTGGAGAACTGTCTGTTCCTGACTTTTGCCCTTTTTTTGACTTGATTATTTGTGTTTTTGGGTGTTGGGTTTGAGAAGTTCTTTATAGATCTTGGATATCAGCCCTTTGTCTGTAGTATCATTTGCAAGTAACTTCTCCCATTCTATGGGTTGCCTCTTTGTTTTGTTGACTGTTTCCTTTGCTGTGCGGAAGCTTTTGATCTCAATGAATGAATGAAGTCCCAAAGTTCATTTTCACTTTTGTTTCTCTTGCCTTTGGAGACTGTCTTGAAAGAAGTTGCTGTGGCCGATGTCGAAGAGGTTACTGCCTATGTTCTCCTCCAGGATTTTGTGGATTCCTCTCTCACATGAGGTCTTTCATCCATTTTGATGTTATCTTTGTGTATGGTGAAAGAGAGTGGTGGATCTTCATTCTTCTGTATATCGCTGTCCAATTTTCACAGCACCATTTATTGAACTCTGTCTTTTTCCCATTGGATATTCTTTCCCTGATTTGTCCAAGATTATTTGACTGTACATTTGAGGGTCCATATCTGGGCTCTCTACTCTGTCCCATTGGTCTATGTTTCTGTTTTTGTGCCAGTACCATGCTGTCTTTCTTGGTGATCACAGCTTTGTAATATAGTTTGAAATCAGGCAACTTGATGCTCTCAGCTTTTTTTCCTTTTTCAATATTTCCTTGGCAATTTGGGGTCTTGTTCCATATAAATTTTAGGATTGTTTGTTCTAGCACTTTGAAAAATGCCAATGGTATTTTGATTAGAATAGCATTGAAAGTATAGATTGCTCTGGGCAGCATAGACATTTTAACAATGCTTATTCTTCTGATCCATGAACATGGAATATTTTCCCTTTTTTTGTTTCTTCTTTAGTTTCTTTCATGAGTGTTCTTTAGTTCCTAGAGTATAGATCACATACTTCTTTGCTTAGGTTAATTCCAAGGTATCTTATCTTTTTGGGTGCTACTGTAAATGGAATCTGTTCTCTAATTTCTCTTTCCACAGTTTCCTTTTTAGTGTATAAGAAATCAGTGGATTTTTCTGTGCATTGATTTAATATCTTGCTACATTACTGAATTGCTGTATGGGTTCTAGTAATTTATGGGTGGAGTTTTTTGGGTTTTCCATGTAAAGTATCATGTCATCTGAGAAGAGAGAGAGTTAGACTTCTTTGCCAATTAAATATATTTCATTTCTTTTTGTTGTCTGTTGCTGGGTCTTCTATTAGTATGTTGAATAATAGTGGCAAGAGTGGACATCCCTGTCACTTTCCTGATCTTAAGGGAAGGGATGTCCGCTTTTCTCCATTGAGAATGATATTTGCTGTGGGTTTTTCATAAATGGATTTTATGAAATTAAGGAATATTCCCTCACTCCCTATACTCTGAAGAGTTTTAATTAGGGAAGGATGCTGTATTTTGTTAAATTCTTTTTCTGCATCAATTGAGAGGACCATGTATTTCTTTTCTCATCTGTTATTAATTTGTTCTATCACATTGACTTATTGGCAAATGTTGAACCACCCTTGCATCCCATGGATAAATCCTACCTGGTCATGATGGATAATCTTTTTAACAAACTGTTGAATCCTGTTAGCAAGGGTCTTGTTGAGAATCTTGGCATCTATATTCATCAGGGATATTGGTCTGAAATTCTCCTTCTTGGTGGGGTATTTGCCTGGTTTGGGGATCAAGGTAATGCTGGTCTCATAGAAAGAGTCTAGAAGTTTTCCCTCTATTTCTGTTTTTTGAAACAGTTCCAATAGAATAGTTATTAATTCTTCTTTGAAGGTTTGATATAATTCCCCAGGGAATCCATCAGGTCCTGGATTCTTGTGGTTTTTTTTTTTTTTTTTTGGAGGGTTTGGATCAGTGCTTCAATCTCATTACTAGTTATTGGTCTCTTCAAGTTGTCAATTTCTTCCTGTTTCAGTCTTGAAAGTTTATAGGTCTCCAGGAAGGCATCCATTTCTTCTAGGTTACTTAATTTATGGGCATATGGCTGTTGATAATAATTGCTGATGATTATTTCTATTTCCCTATTGTTAGTCATGATCTCCCCTTTTCATTCATAGTTTTATTAATGTGGGTCTTTTTTCTTTTGGATAAGTCTGGTCAGTAGTTTATCGATCTTATTAATTCTTTCAAAGAACCAGCTTCTAGTTTCATTAATGTGTTCTGCTGTATTTTTTGTTTCTAATTCATTGATCTCTGCCCTAATCTTCCCTTCTTGTGAGTGGGTTAGGTTTATTTTGTTGTTGATTCTCCAGATCTTTAAGGTGTAAAGACAGTTTGTGAATTCAGGATCTTTCTTTTATTCTTTTTTTTTTTTTTTGAGGGAGTCTTGGATGGCTACGTATTTCCCCCTTAAGACCACCTTTGCTGTATCCCATAGGTTTTGGACTGAAGTGTCTTCATTCTCATTGGTTTCCATGAATTGTTTAAGTACTTCATTGATTTCCTGATTGACCCAAACATTCTTCAGCAGGATGGTCTTTAGCTTCTGACTGTTTAAATTTCTTCCAAACTTTTTCTTGTAATTGAATTCCAGTTCCATACCACTGTGATCTGAGAATATGCAGGGAATAATCTCAATCTTTTGGTATAGTTGAGACCTGCTCTGTGACCCAGTATTTGGTCTATTCTAGGGAAGTTCCAGTACACGTAAGAAGAATGTGTATTCTGCTGTTTTTGGGCGGACTGCTCTGTATATATCTATGAGGTCTTTCTGGTCCTGTGTGTCATTCAAAGCTCTTGTTTATTGTTCATTTTCTGCTTAGATGGTCCTTCTATTGCTGAGAGTGGAATGTTAAGATCCCCTACAATTAAAATATTATATCAATATGTCTTCATTTTGATTAACAGTTGTCTTATGTAGCTGCTCTTATGCTGGGGGCATAGATATTTTAATTCTTAGATATTCTTGTTGGATAGACCCTTTAAGAATGTTATGGAGTCTTTCTGTATCTCTGACTACAGTCTTTAGCTTAAAATCTAGTTTTTCAGATATGAGGATTGCTACCCCAGCTTTCTTTTGTGGTCCACTGTTTAGATGTATCTTTGGGTTCAAAATGAGTCTCTTATAGATAGCATATGGACGGGTCCTGTCTTTTTATCCAGTCTGCAATCCTGTACCATTTTATGGTAACATTTAGGCTGTACATATTGTGAATGGTTATTGAAAGATGTATTTTTATTGTCATCATTTTGCCTGTGAAGTCCTTATTTCTATATATTGTCTCTGTAAATCTATGTTTCAAATAAAATGTTCTATATCCCTCTCGGAGTCTTTCTTCTTTTATAGAACCCCCCTTAGTATTTCTTGTGGGGCTGGCTTAGTGGTCACATACTCTTTCAGTTTTGGGTAGCCTTGGAAGCTCTTTATCTCTCCATCCATCCTAAATGACAGCCTTTCCAGATAAAATATTCTTGGCCTCATGTTCCTCTCATTTAGTACCCGGAATATATCTTGTCAGAGCTTTCTAACTTGCCAAGTTTCTGTGTACAGGTCTGACAATATTCTGATGATCCTTCCTCTGTACATAAGGAAGCTCTTCCCCCTAGCTGCCCTTAGAATGTTTTCCCTGGTTTTAAGATTTGCAAGTTTAGTCTGCACTCTTTGACCTTGAGGGGTGCTCTCTCTGCCTCTAGGACACGAACTCTTGTTTCATTCCCCAGATTAGGGAAATTCTAAGTTACAATTTGCTCAGCTATATCTTGTAGTCCTCTGTCTCTCTCTCCAACCCCTCAGGGATCCAATAATTCTAATTTTAGAACATTTCATGGCATCATTTATTTCTCTAATTCTGTTTTCATGGATTCTAACCTGTTTGTTCCAGGCCTCCTCCTGGTCCTTCCTTTCTATTAGTTTGTCTTCTAGATCACTAATTCATTCTTCTGCCTAATTTACCCTAGCCATTAGAGTATCTAGATTAGATTGGATCTCACTGATAGCATTTTTAAGTTCTGCCAGATCACTTCTCACTTCTGTCCTTAGTGAATCTATGTTACCTTAATGGTTTTTCTTCAACCTAGCTATTGTCTGCATGACTGTTACCCTGAATTCTATTCTGACATGTTGCTTATATCCATATCCATTTGTCTTTTGGCAGAGGTCACAATCTCTGAATTTTTCCTGTGTTGGGGGTTTTCCCCTCTAGTCATTCTGGTGAGAGTTTGTTGAGGGAATGTACAGAGTCCAAACTATTGACCATAACCCAAGGAAGATCCACCTGTTTTATAGGAACCTTAAGGTTGTTGGCCTTTTGTTCTTTCAGCCTGTCTTCTGGGGGTGGGGCCTGCCATGCTGTTACTCATGCAACCCTGCTTGGGCAGAATTGCCCTGCCCCCCATAGGGGGCATGGGCTCAGTGAAAACCAGTTTTGAGGCTTTTGTTCTCTGGCAGCATTCCCTGGTGGCTTTCTGTGTCTCTTCTGAGAGTCAGAGCAGAAGGGACCATATCCAATCCTCTGTCTCAGAACAGAGTGAATGCAATCTATTCTCCAGAAAATCCTCCAGGCCACACGACCTTTTTTTTTTTTTTTTTTTTTTTTTGGGTCTGTGCTACTAAAAACCACAACATTCCGGGTTGTGTGCTCCACAGCAGCACTCCCAGCCCTCACTTTCAGGTCCAGGCATGTCTCCGTCCTTTGTGCTTCTAAAACCACCAGCCACTCCCAGTTCACACGTGCACCCCCGCAGCTTCAGGTTTAAGTCTGGGGCCTGCGCCAAAAGTCCTTTTTTCCATGGCTACAGGTCTGCGAGTCTCTGCCCATCCAAGCATGGGACATTTTTTCCATTCCTGTGTTATTTCACCTTTCTGGTGCCAGTGCTTATGGCATCTCCCTCCTCCTTCCATTTATCTTCTGATATCTGCCCGCAGAATCATGGGTCCCTGCTTCATAATGCAAAACCAGTCACTGGAGATACTCTGTTGGTATAGATTCTGATATATCTTCTTAAAACTCAGGTTGATTTCATGGGTGTTCAGAGTGGTCTGGTAGATATCCAGCTCAATTCAGGGGACCTGTTGAAATAGAGCCCCCTACTCTTCCACCATCTTGGCCCCCTTCCCTCTACACAATTCTTTATAACCATTTATTTTTTGGCATTTAAGAAAGGGTATTCAAATATTTAAAAATAATGGCGAAACTTTCAATACATAAAATAGATTTTGAATACTACTTCTCTTCAATAACTGAATTTAAAACTGTGGAAACTAAATAACAAATGAGGAATGGCTAAGGATTGCCACTGGAATAAGATGAAGTAAATGTTGAAGAAAAGAATGAGTTGTGTAAAAGTACTGACCCATGCTGTCTCAGAGAGACCATAGACTGAAAATCATGAAGTCAAGTTTCCAGAAGAAAAAAATCATCCTAGTCTTGCTGTTTCAACCCTGTATGGCCAAAGCTGTTTTGAAAATGACAAGGAAGGATTGTGCAATATGAATCACTGTCAGAGACTTATGGCAATAATATTATGGGTCAAGCTAGCACACTCAAAATGCTTCCTATCAAAATAGCACAGTGGCTATATATTGTCCAATAAAAATGAGAATTTGGAGTTGAGGTTATGAAAGCACTGTAGAGAGATAAACAATCATCTTGTTCTTTGAATTTCCCAAAGTAAAGTAGAGTAGGTCTCAAAGAGCTTAGGAAACACTGATATTTAGGAGCAATGGTTGGGTTGAGGGTGGGGGATGAAACAGAAGGGGTAGAATCAAAAAATAAGTCAGAGAGATTTTATCACAATGTCAGTGTGAGGACAAGTAGAAAAAATATTTTACATTTCTAGTCTTGCCATCACCAACAACAGTAATTCTCACAGTCCCCCAAATTTGTGTTAAAGCTCCAAAGCAGTATACTAAATCCTTTCACAAGTCTTATTCAAGCTCTGAGAGTGACAGTAAAGCAGAGCATTTCCTTACACAGTTTGGGTAAAGATATTTAGCAGTCCCATATCTATTAAGAAGTTGTAAAGAACCCATAGTGCTAGAATATTTCTGTGAATTTGGAGAATTCATTTAATGAATGTATATACTGTAAAATGAGGATAATAAAGTTTAGCAGGGTTTTTGTTTTGTTTTGTTTTGTTTTTTGGGGGGGGTTTGCCTTGAGAATTTAATGTCAGGTTATGAGTGAAGTGATTCTGGTCTTTTCCTACCAAATGACAAGATGGCATGTTAACTATCTGTCAAGATTGTATCTTCCACAAACTCTATTAGGATTAATTTCTGCTGGATTTGGTTATGTTGCTGCTCATAATAATTCTACAAATCAATAAGGAATCCTGAGTTTTTGGACTCAAGAGCAAGCAACATACCCATTTTCCATCCTAGATAGACTTACCTCATCTCCTTTTGCTGAATCCATTCTGCACTGAGAACAGTGGTAACAATGCATAAATGAATGACATCTGATTTTTGTCCTTCAATTTTTGCACATTTTTTTGTTCAAAGGTAGTGCTCAGGATTTTGTGCTCAAGATATGCCAAACTGAATTAACTTCCTCTAAGTTTTTCTTATGCAGGAGACTGCTTTGTCTAAGAAGCTCTCTTCAATGTCAACATAACATTTTGTTTTAAAAGATTTTATTTATTTATTTGACAGACAGAGAGAGATCACAAGTAGGCAGAGAGGCAGGCAGAGAGAGAGGGGGAAGTAGGCTCCTACAAGTAGGCAGAGAGCCCGATGTGGGGCTTGATCCCAGGACCCTGAGATCATGACCTGAGCCAAAGGCAGAGGCTTGACCCACTGAGCCACCCAGGCGCCCCTCAATGTAACACTTTTAATGTATGCAGTAACTGTTGTTGCTTTCTTTGCTTTTGACCAAGAATACCATGTTTGTTGTTTGTAGTTTTCACATAATTTTGTATATTTTTGGAATATTATTCTATACATGTTCCTTTGCATTTTATCTTGCTTAGATAAACTTATTAGCTCATATTGATTTCTACATTTGTATTTTCTCAAACATTTTCTGAATATATATTTATTTTGAGAAGATAGTATATTCTGCTAAATTAGATAAGGGTAACCAGGGGATTTTTTTTTCTGTGAGTCTCAAAATAAGAGATTAATGTGTTCATTCATTTAAGTTTTATTGGATTTATTCTATACACTCTACTAGAGATAAAAATATATCTAAGGTAGAGGACCAGCCTTATGAAACTCTTGTTCTACCTCCTATAGTAAGTGATGGGTATTGTAAGTGGCTGTGAAGGATCTAAATTTACATGGGGGCAGGGGTGAGGCCTCACAAGGTGGGTACAATTAAAATGAATCTTGCAAGAAGAAGAATATCTAAAGGGTAGCAGAATATGTCACCCTAAAATATGCCTCTTTGACAAAGATTATTTTGAGCTGATATTTTGAGAAGTAGCAGACATAGAAGAAGCTCTGAAAACAAATTAGAGGTTACCCTTTTGAAAGAAAAACTTAGAAGGAAATCTCCATTTGGTAAGGATATGTCCCTCTCTGAGTCAGGAAGAGAAGGATGACCCTAAATCAAGTGCATTTGGTTCAAATAGGCATAACAAACCTTATCCTCCTTTACTGTACTTTCACTGGTAACTTTTTATAACTGTCTCTTCCCACTTTCTTTTGTCTTCAGTTGGAGATGGAATTTAAACAGATGGCTTAGGCCACCTCCAGGAGTTATTTATTTTTCCCTGCACATTTCCCATGTATACATGAGGAGTGCATGTTAATAAACTTCTGTTTGTTTTTCTCTTGGTCATCTGTTTTTTATTACCAGGACCTAAGCTAAGAACTCAGGAGAGTAGAGAGGAAGTTGTTTTTCTTCCCCTATATATCTCACAAAAAACTAAGGCAAGAGGGAACAACATAGGATGAAGAAAATTGGCCAGTTCAGATATTAAATACTTGAGCATAGACATACTAAGAAGTTAAAACATTATACTGTAGGTCAATGACTCTCCTTGGTGCACATAAGCTAAGAAAGTTTAAAAATGCCTGTGTCCAGACATTACCTTTCCAAGATTCTAATTTATTGGCTTACAATGAATAAATAATTTGTAAAAGACCCCTGATTATTCTAATCTACAGTCAGTGGAAAATCACCATTTTACACAGTTGGGGGGGGGGTTAAAGAGTTTAAGCAGGACCATGAACAATAATTTGGGGAAACAAAGGAGCCTGCTTCTCCTTCTCCCTCTGCCACACCCCCTATTTGTGTTCTCTTGCTCTTTCTCTCAAATAAATAAGTAAAATCTTTAAGGACAAAAACAAAACCAAAAACAAATCCCTTGCACATTTTTAAATTAGATTTTATTTTTTCTTAATGAATGCTAAGAGTTTTTATTATATTCTGGGCACAAAGCCTAATAAACAGATGTTTCAATTTATGAAACCAATTTATTATTTTATTTAGTCTTTTATGATTTTTATTTTATGTTTATTTAATAGGGAAAAAATACCATGCCATCATTACAAAGATATTTTTCTGTTTTCTCTTAGACCAAAGTTTCACAAACTTTTTATATAAAATGCAAGCTAGTACATCTCTATGACTTTGTGGGCCATATGCTCTCTGTCATAACTACTTAGTTCTGCCTTGTAGCATGAAAGCAATCATAAACACTACATATATGAATGAGCTGGCTTTTCCAATAAAACTTTATTTACAAACAGAGGTACTTAGATTTATTTTATGAGCCATAGTTTTAATAGTTCAATCGTTTTATCTTTTACATTTAGGTCTATGGCCCAACTTAATTTGATTTTTGGTCATGGTGTGATGTAGAATCAAGGTCTTTTTTTGCATATAAATATGCAATTACTCTGACACCATTCATTAAAAAGATTATCTTCCCTCACTTAATTACAATGGGATCTTTGATGTAAGTTAAGTGACTATTTGTGGGCCTATTTTTGGAATCTGTTTTGCTCCACTGGTCTACTTGCCAATCCTTTTAACAATAACACATTGCCTGAATCTTAACAAGTTTATTACTAGTCTTCAAATGAAAGAGTGTTAAGTCATCCACCTTTGTTTTCTCTTCTTCAAGATTGTGTTAACTATGCAAAGACCTTTGGATTGTGATACAAATTTTATAATTGGCTTGTCAATTTACACAATATCCTGCAGGAGTTTGATTGGGATTACATTTACTTTACCCATCCATTTTGGAATTGACATCCATAACATTATCAAGCCTTCCAATCAAATCCATAAACAAAGTATGCTTTTCCATTTATTTAGATGTTTTTTGACATTTTCCAGAATATTTTGTTATTTTAGGTATTATGGTTTATTACATATTTCATTATATTTATTTCTAAGTATTTGACACTTTTTCTTATTATTTTAAATGACATTTTGAATTTCATTTGCCAAAAATTTTTGTTACTTTACCGAAATACAAATAATTTTTGCATCTTGAATTTTTTCAATAAGCTTTGATAAATTCACTAATTAAATCTAATTGTGTTTTTGAAACTTTTCTTGTCCCTGAAACCCAAAAGTTAAAAAAAAAGAAAACTAAAGAAACTACTGAACTATTATAGAGAATGGGTAATAAAAGCACTAACTAAAATGATGGGTATGAAAAGAAATTTAAAAACATATAAAAAAATTCATGGAAATTGAAATTTTTATGATAATGTAAATTGAAGATTAGAAGGAGTCTATCAGATCTCTGTCTTGGGTGGATGAATAGTTAATGCTACCATTTACTAAGAATGGAAATACAGGAAAAAGAAAACTCTTTGGGAAAAAAAAATGAGATCAGTTTTTTGTTTGTTTGCTTGTTTTAAAGATTGTATTTATGTATTTGACAGATAGAGATCACAAGTAGGCAGAATGGCAGGCAGAGAGCGGGTGGGGGGGAAGCAGGCTCCCTGCTGAGCAGAGAGCCCAATGTGGGGTTCAATCCCAGGACCCTGGGATCATGACCTGAGCCAAAGGCAGAGGCTGTAACCCACTGAGCCGCCCAGGTACCCCATGAGATCAGTTTTTAATAAATCCTTTTGAGTTGTCTGTACGATATCTAAGGAAAATTTTCTAAGAAACTGAATATAGAAATCTGGACTTCAGCTATCTAGTTTTCAGGACTTTAAGTGTTAGCTGACACCATGGAGACATAGATTAAAGCAGATTAAACATATAAACAATGTCTAAAGCAAAAAGGGAGCTAAAAATTTTAGTACTGGAAAATGCCAATATTAAAGAAGCAGTGAAATGAGAAAAGGCAATAAAGGAGAAGAAAAGGAAATGTTCAAGAGAAGAGAAACTAGAAAGGATAATCACAAAAGCTAATGATAGTAAGATTTTCAAGAGGTAGGGCATGTTCTGCAATGTTAACTGCAATGAAATGGTCAAGTGATAAAGGTACTGAAACTGAAATTACCAATTTAGAAGTCATTACTTATTTTTCCCATAAACACTTAAGCAACATGATGAGGAAGGAAACCAAAATGAAGTAAATTGAATTGAAGTAGAGGAAATCAAAGACAACTGAGAAAAGTAGTATTTGTAAAATCTCTCATGTGAAGAGGAGGAGATAAGGCTCTGGACAAAAGGTGATACACATTCAAACGAGTATCTTTTGAAGGAGAATATTTGGTAATATTTATATGTCTATTTCACCCAAAGAGTTTGAGCCTATAGATGCAAGAAGAGATAATTAATGGAAAAGATCTTAGAGTACATAGGAGAGTGGATTTGATGTATAAATACCACCCAAATTAAATTAAACTTATTTTTTATTATTTTTTAATTATTTATTTAATTTATTTTAGAGAGAGAAACCATATGAGCAGAGGAAGAGGGAGAGAGAGAACCTTAAGCATGCTCCATACTCAGCATGGAGACCAATGTGGGGTTCAATCTCATGACCGTGAGATCATGCCCTGAGCTGCAATCAAGAGTTGGACACTTAACTGACTGGGCCAACCAGGTGCACCTAAACAAAACTTTTCTGTAATAGGATAAAAAGAAACATAAATACTTATGTTTTGTAGAAGTTAGGACACAAATATTGGATATAAGTTAACACCTGCTAGTTTTAGCTTCTCTCCCATCTAGTTTCTCACACTCTGTTATCTTACCTAACATCTTTGAATTACTTCTAAGTTGTCATCAAATGAATGGAAAAAATTCTTACCTTACTCTAATTTCTTTAAATATAAGGTGGTCTTTCTGATCTTAACCCAGTTTTGCTAATGGATCTTTGGGCTGACTAAGAGTTGTCTGATCTACACTGGGCCCAAATAAAGTGGTTTGTGCTGCTCTAATGTCTTCTACCCTTCTCCAGGGAGCAACAGGGTAACACAAAATACATATCTCTTTATACCATGCCATGCTTACCTTGCAATCCTTTAGATATCCTATGGTAGCATGCCTTTAATTATGCCTGTAAAAATCAAGCTGCAGATTTAAGTAATATGTGATGGCCTTTATGAAGATAGGAACATATAAAGAACAGACACTCATTCTATCTTTGCTACATAAGCTACCATCCACTCCCATCTCCTCCAAATACAAAATCCCAAATAGAATTAAGTGAATAGTAAAGCAATGTATCTGCTGAACATTTGTGTTATAAGCAAATAATCATAAGGTGCATAAAGACTTTTTTACAAAAGCAGGGCCAATTTAATACACTGCATTTAATACATGGAACAGCAACAAAGAAATAAATTTTATTGGAATATGACTAGTTTATAGTATTAGTGAAGAAGTTGAGACAGCTGGTAAATGGAGGTTTGTGATTACATTAATCAAAGGAAACTTTGAAGGCAAAAAATTGAAATTAACAGGTTTAAATAACTGTAACAGAAAATGAGTGGTCAAGATCATTTTTAAGAGATTTCCTCAAAACATATTTAATATTAAAGTAGCATTATAAAATCAGATTCTATCTCTATAACAAACAAATAAATATTTTTTAATTCTTCCCTTTACATTTACCACAACATGCAAAATACATAAGGTGATGAGTGAGAAGCTAAAAAAGATGAGACTGAGTTCCTAAATTAATTCACTAGTCTAATATTTGTAGAGTATATTTTCCTTTTAATGAACACACATAATTCATATTAGCATTACGGGGAGGAAGTTACACTTGTATGGGAAGAATACATCAATCAACATGTCAAAGTCTGAGAACACTTTGTGGAGGATTTGCGATTTCAGTTTATTGCACAAGTGCTGTCTGCATGACATGAAACAGAAACATTCAATCATGCAAATGTTTCTTAATATCTGCATGTTTTAGGGACGCCTGGGTGGCTCAGTTGGTTAAGCGGCTGCCTTCGGCTCAGGTCATGGTCCCAGAGTCCTGGGATCGAGTCCCACATTGGGCTCCTTGCTCAGCAGGGAGCCTGCTTCTCCCTCTGCCTCTGCCTGCCACTCTGTCTGTCTGTGCTCGCTCACTCTCTCTCCCTCTCTCTGACAAATAAATAAATTTAAAAAAATTTAAAAAAATCTGCATGTTTTAGATTGTAGGTAAAATGTATAAAGTATTTACTTCATTTTATATGTAAAAAGAAAAAGCAACTAACATTTGCCGAACACCAAGCATGTGGCAAGCACTGTGCTAATGGGTATAGTTATTGCCACAAAAATGCTATAAAATCATTCCAAGACTCATGGCTTAAAATAATAATTTACTTTCATGAGTCTGTGGGTCAATTAAGCACTGTTTGATAGAGATCTTAAGCTAGTGTTGCTCATGGGTATGGAGGTTGTCTAGTTGTCTGATCTAGTCTGGACCCAGATAAGGTGGTTTGTTATGCTCTAATGTCTCTTACCTTTCTCCAGGGAGCATCAGTGTAATCCAGAAATATTCTTATGTCGATGTTAAATTAACAAGATAGCTTTACAAGCTGAGTGGCACAGAAGCTTTACATATTTTGATCGAGTTATGTCCTATAACATGCCATCTATTAAAGAAACAGAATCTGAAATAGACACTATTTTGTTTAATCCTCAACATATCCCCACAAGATAGTATTATTAGCTCCATATTACAAGTAGGAAACTGGAAGAGAGGTTAAGTGACTTGCCCAACTCATAGAAGTTATACGTTGCAGAGCTAATGCCAAAGTTCTTGATTTTTGTTTTTCTAATAATTTCCTATGCATATGGTTTTAAAATTTGCAACTGAAATGATCTGCCAATCCATATATAGATGATACTAGCAGATCAAGAATGAGCCTATATATATATGTATGTATGTATGTATGTATGTATATAGTCATTGATTAAAAAAACAACCACCACTTGAATCAATGGAGTGACATTTAAATAATGCTTTAGGTTCTCTCTCTCTTTTTTTTAAATTGAAGTTTAGTTGACATACAATGTCACCTTAGTTTTGGGTGTACAACTTCATGATTCAACAACTCTATACATTATGCTACACTCACCACAAGTCTAGCTACCATCTGTCACTGCATGTTATTTTAACACAATGGACTATATATTCTCTATGCTAAACCTTTCACCCCTGTGATATTCATTCCATAACTAGAAGTCTGTATCTCCCAGTATCCTACCATTTTGCCCAACCCTCTTCCCCCTAGCCTCTTGTAACCACCAATTAGTATCCTGTATTTATGGGTCTCTTCCTGCTTTGTTTGTTTATCCATTTGTTTTGTTTTTAGATTCCACGTATAAGTGAAATCATATAGTATTTGTCTTCCTCAGTCTGACTTATATCACTTAGCATAATACCCTCTGGGTCCATCCATGTTGTCATAAGTGAGACAATCTAATTCTTTGTTGTGGTAATATATATATCACGTCTTCTTCATTCACTCATCTATTGGTGAGCACTTAATTTGCATCCATATTGGCTATTGTAAATAATGCTGCAATATATTGGAGTGCATAAATCTTTTCAAATGGTGTTTTTCTTTCCTTTGGGTAAACACATGGTAGTAAAATTACTGGCTTCTACAATATTTCTATTTTTACCTTTTTGAGGAATCCCCATACCATCTTCCACAGTGACTGCACCAATTTACAATCTCACCAACATCGCATGATAGTTCTTTTTCCTCTATCTCCTCACTAACACTTGTTATTTCTTCTTTTTGTGGCATTCTGGCTTCTGTGAAACGATAGCTTATTGTGATTTTGACTTGCATTTTCCTGATGATTAGAGATGCTGAACATATTTTCATGTGTCTGTTGGCCCTTGGTATGTCTTCTTAGGAAAAATGTCTCTTCAGGTCTTCTACCCATTTTTTTCTAATATATTACTTATTTATTTGACACAAAGGGAGATAAACTATAAGTGGAGGGGGCTGTAGGCTGAGGGAGAGGGAGAATCAGGCTCCCCGACAAGCAGGAAGCAGGGAGCAGGGAGCCCAATGCAGGACTCCATCGCAAAACCCTGGGATCGTGACCTGAGCTGAAGGCAGCCACTTAACTGACTGAGCCACCCAGGTGCCCCTCCTCTGTCCATTTTTAATCAGATGATTCATATTTTTGATGTTGAGTTGTATAATTTCTTTATATATTTTAGATATTAACACATTATCAGATATGTCATTTGCAAATATTTTCTCCCATTTAGGAGGTTGTCTTTTCATTTCCTTCATGGTGCAAAACCTTTTTTTTTCTTCTTTTTTTGTAGTCCCAATAGTTTATTTTTTGTTTTTGCTTCCATTGCCTGAGGAAACATCTAAAAAAAATTGCTAAGGCTGATGTCAAAGAGATTACTTCCTGTGTTTTCTTTTAAGAGATTTTATGGTTTCAGTTCTCAAGTTTAGGTCTTTCATCTATTTTGAACTTATTTTTGCATATGGTGTAGGAAAGTGGTCCAGTTTAATTCTTTTGCACATAAATGTCTGTTTTCCCCAGCACCATTTATTGAAGAGACTGTTTTTCCTCATTGTATAATCTTGTCTCTTTCACCATAAATTATTTGACCATTTAGATATGGATTTATTTGTGGGCTTTCTATTCTATTTCATTGATCTATGTGACTATTTTTGTGCCAGCATCATACTATGTTGATTATTATAGCTTTGTACTATATTTTGAAATCTTGGATTTTGATACCTCCAGCTTTATTCTCTTTTTTCAAGGTTGCTTTGGCTATTCAGGGTTTTTTGTGGTTCCATACAAATTTTAGGATCATTTGTTCTAGTTCTGTGAAAAAAAATTGTTACTGATATTTTGATAAGGATTACATTAGTTCTGTACATTGCTTTGGGTAATATAGACATTTTAACAATATTAATTCTTCTTATCCACAAATATGAAATACCTCTACATTTCAATTTCTTTCATCATTTGGTCTTACCGTTTTTAAGTACAGGTCATGTACTTTCTTGGTTAAGTTTATTCATAGACATTGCATTCTTTACATGGGCAATTATGAATGAGATTGTTTTCTTAATCTCTTTCTGCCACCTCATTATCAGTGTATGGAAACACAACAGATTTCTGTACATTACTTTTATACCTGCAGCTTTACTGAGTTCATTGCTTACTTATAAAAAAATTTTTTTTGGTGGTCTTTAGGGTTTTCTATGTATA
Organism: Mellivora capensis; assembly: GCA_004024625.1. Classification (NCBI taxonomy): domain Eukaryota; kingdom Metazoa; phylum Chordata; class Mammalia; order Carnivora; family Mustelidae; genus Mellivora; species Mellivora capensis. The sequence continues at coordinate 28,190 of PISX010017458.1, forward strand.
GCATCATGTCATGTCCAAATAGTGATCATTTTACTTTTCCTTACCAATTCGGACAACTTCTATTTCTTTTTCTTGTCTGATTGCTGCTGCTAGGGTTTCCAGTACTTTGCTAAATAGAGTTAGCTAGGGTGGATATCCTTGTCTTTTTCCTAATCTTAGACAAAAATCTCCCAGTTTTTCACAATTCATATGATGCTACTTGTGGATTTGTCATGTATGGTCTAATCATGCTTCAATTTTAAATTACTCATAAATATAAAATCTCTGTCAGAGAGGTATATGACAAGATGATTTTGTCCTTCTAAATTTCCCTTATCATCCCAATTGTGAAGAAACAATATAATCAGTTTTGTTTTTCTTTTTTTTCTGATTCTGGGCTGAGGGATGCTGAAAAAGTTGTGAAAGAGACTAAGCCCAATAGTACACATGTATAGATATATTCTGAGAGGGAAAGAAACAAGTTGAGAGAACATATATTATGTAGCATAAGTTTTCTCAAGAGGTGTATTAATAATAATATCACTTATTCAGACACATATAAAAACATATTCAAATTTCCTCCATCCTTAAAAACATGTATAACAGCAAAAATTTCCATGCCATTCCTTCAACTTACTATTGTATCTTTTCTGTAACTTACAATGTGCAAATCATATGGTTGTCATGAAAATTAAATGAGGTAATATCTAGTAATCACTTTGAAAAATTCCTAGCATATTATGTACTCAATAAAAACTCTCTCCTAACCATGAGAGACTATGGACTCTGAAAAACAACCTGAGGGTTTTGAAGGGGCAGGGGATGGGAGGTTGGGGGAGCCAGGTGGTGGGTATTATGGAGGGCATGCCTTGCCTGGAGCACTGGGTGTGGTGCAAAAACTATGAATTCTGTTACGCTGAAAAGAAATTTTAAAAAAAGAAACTGCATTGTTATGTCTTCTTCCAATTTTTAACATACTAATTCCTCCTCCCAATACCTATATGTATGTGTTTTCTCACAGTTTATCTTTATAATTCTCTTCTATAATCTTTTGTTAATCTTAACTAATAACATGAGTTTAACTATTACGTTGGTGCCAAAACCTCTCAAATCTATGTCTGGGCTAACCACTCTCCAAATACCACTCTCTATTTCAATTTAACACAATTTCTTCATATTCAGTTTCCTAGTGATGGAAAAACTTCTCAGTAGTCTGATTATATAATCCCTTTATATCCTTGAAGATTGCAACTTTCATGCCTTAGCCATCTTTTTTGCTAAACTGAGTACTCCAACCCTTTTAACCTTTTCTTATAGAGACTGTTTTCCATTCCTTTGAAATTCTTTTTTTAAAGATTTTATTTATTTATTTGACAGGCAGAGATCACAAGTAGGCAGAAAGGCAGGCAGAGAGAGGGGAGGAGGAGAAGCAGGCTACCTGCTAAGAAGAGAGCCAGATGCGGGGCTCAATCCCAGGACCCTGGATAATGACCTGAGCCGAAGGTAAAGACTTTAACCCACTGAGCCACCCAGGCGCCCCGAAATTCTTTATTTTTCTGTATCTTCCCATATCTTTATATTCTTTTTATAGTACAAAGATTCACTCTTTGTAATTCTCAAAAAAGAAAAAAAAGTTTTTACTAATGTTGATTACAACGAAAATGTATTCTAACCTTGGTTGCTAATCTCCATATGAGGTTTCATTAATTAAGTTGTAGATAAGAACAATAGTTTTCCTATTCTGCTTGATTCTAGCTGGGTTTGTTTCAAAAGATAAAAGCGTAAACTTAAATTACTATGAATGACAATATCAAGACCTCAAATTGTGGGTTTTATGCATAGCAATTTGTCATTATTAATTCATATTGTTCACTATGTGAAGAGAACCAAACGAAATAGAATCCAGGATTGGGCTCTAGGCTTATTCCATATCCTAGGAGGTCAGCTAAAGGAGTTCTTATGAGGATATATCAAAGATCATTTTACATTACAAAAATCAAAACCCAGAAGCATGGTGGTAGTAATGAATTCAAAATAAACTAGTGTCTTATTTATGAACAAGGAATAATCAGACACAGGCAGTTTTCTGAAAAATTTGGATATGTAAACCGTTTTATAAAATAGCTGTGAATATGAATTTGAATTCTAAACTCTCACACACCAAATTTCTTTAAAATAATCTCTTTAGGGGTGGCTGGGTGGCTCAGTTGGTTAAGTGTCTGCCTTCAGCTCAGGTCATGATCCAAGGGGCACTGGGATTAAGCTCCCCATCAGGTTCCCTGCTTCTCCATCTCCCTCTTCTCCTTCCCCTGATCAAGTGCTCACTCTCTCTCTAGTAAATAAATAAATAAATAATAAAAGAAAAGAAAAGTCTCTTTAAACCATTGTCCCCTTGAACACTCTGGCCATTCACAATATAGAGTCATTGATCATTTCTCATTAGCGCTTCTAAGAGCTTGAGAAACTGTTTGTGTAGCAATTACAACTCTGTTCAAAACAGTTATATTATATAGGTCTATTGTTTATAGATTGACAGTAAAGAACCCATGGGGATCCAAAGTACTACAAATCTCTAAACATTCTTGGGTCTATAGGGAGGTTTCAAAAGTACTGATAAGAAGCAGGTTGTAGACATTAACTAGATATGGTGTTGAAGACAGTCACACATGTATCAAACTCTGAGGTAAATATTGATCCAAGATAAAACCAATATTTACCTTAAGAAACACTGCATAATGGTGGTAACCAAACCCCCCTGTGGATACTTGTATTTTTATATACATTATATGACTAAAATTAATTTTGACAAAAATTTTTATCTACTTTTATTTTGACATCTAAGGAATATTTGCAGCAATGCAAGAAAGTAGATAGTGCTTTCTATTATATTGCTGTAGTCCATTTATTCAGCTACAGGAAAAAGAAGTATGTAACTTAATTTTTTTGTAGTCAGCTTTGTGCTTTCTTCCTAGAAAGGTTTGCAGTTTGCAACAACTAACAACTAGGAGTATGGACTAAAAAAATAAAAGACTTTAGAAGGAGAAAATTCAGCTTAAAATTCTGTTTCTACCACTTCATTTATTAAATATTCAGCCCTGGGAAAGATTTTAAACATTCTGAGGCTCAACTATACAATGGAGCAGTATATCAACGCCTGACTCAGGCATTGTAGGCAGCTCAGGGGTTGCAATAAAAATTGAATGAGATGGAGCTTTTTCTTTTTAGATCCTTTTTTTTATTTTATTATTTTCTTATTTTGTCATATTCTTTGCACTTTTAATTTATTCTATTCTTTTTTGTTTTATTTTATTTTATTAAAATTTTATTTATTTATTTGACAGAAAGACACAGCGAGAGAGGGAATACAGGCAGGGAAGTGGGAGAGGGAGAAGCAGGCTTCCCACTGAGCAGGGAGCCCTATGCAGAGCTCAATCCCAGGACTGAGACCATGACCTGAGCTGAGGCAGATGCTTAATGGTTGAGCCACTGAGGTGCAACTATTTATTCTATTCTTAAGAAAATTAAATCAAGTGATAATTATGTTGTTCTGAATACCAAAATCTGGGAATAGAGAAGTACATTTAATCTAAGACTTTTATTGTACAATAACGTAATTGAAGCATTATTTCTTTTAATATACATAAAAATTCACTGGTATGCTTATTTACTTGTTTTCCATTCTTTTTTTCTACTTTAAGATTCCTTTTCCCAGTTACTCTTCTTAAGTAAATTCACATATTTTGGAACATTATTAATATGAATAAAACTAAAGGTTGAGCAATTTTACCAACTTTTAAGATTACTAAGATTGACATTCAAATTAGACAATTCTTTTTCCTACAGTAAATGAACACAAAATTTGTGTTATATTACTAGTAACCTAAAAATTTTGCTTTTTAAAAAATTATAATTGATAAGTACAATGTAATTAAATGTGCTTTTCTTTTTTGATTAAATTATGTCACAGTAATTTGTTTTTTTGTTTGGTCTTTTGATTACTTTTATTCTGTTTTTTAAATTTTAATTCCGGTATAATTAATATACAGTGTTACATTGGTTTCAAATGTACAATATAGTGATTCAAAAATTCAATACATCATTAGTCAGTGCTCATTATGGTAAGTGTACACTTAATCCTATTCAATTATTTCATTAGTCTCCCAACCCAACTCCCCTCTGATACACTTTATTTTATTTTCAATTTTTTTATTTAAATTCTAGTTAGTTAACATACAGTGTAATTTGTTTCAGGAGTAGAATTTAGTGCTTCATCATTAACAGAGGCCTCCTTAACACCCATCACCCATTTATTCCGTCCCCCATCTACCTCCCACCATCAAACTTCAGTTAGTTTGTTCTCTATAGTTAAGAGTCTCTTATGGTTTGCTTCCCTCTCTCTCATTTTTTTTCTTCCCATGTGTATACCTGTTTTCTTCTTAAATTCCACATAAGAGTGAGATCATGTGGCATTCATCTTCCTCACACTGAATTATTTTGCTTACCATAATAATGTAGCTACACATATACCATTACAAATAGCAAGCTTTCATTCTTTGTTTTATAATTTCACATATCTATTTTTATTGATTTTCCTTTAATGAATTAGCATACAATGTGATTTTTTTCCCGTTTTATTTTATTTCTTCTCAGTGTTCCAAAATTCATTTTTTATGCACCACACTCAGTTTACCATGCAATAAGTGCCCTCCATACAACCTACCACCAGCCTCACCCAACCTCCCATCCCTCAATCCTCCAAAACCCTCAGTTTGTTTCTCAGAGGCCACAGTCTCTCATGGTTTGTCTCCCCCTCCAATTTCCCTCATCTCACTTCTCCTCTCTATCTCCCAATGTCCTCCATGTTATTCCTTATGCTCCACAAGTAAGTGAAACCATATGATATTTGTCTCTCTCTGCTTGACTTATTTCACTCAGCATGATCTCTTCCAGTCCCATCCATGTTGATATAAAAGTTGTGTATTCATCCTTTCTGATGGAGGCATAATACTCCATTGTATATATGGACCATATCTTCTTTATCCATTTGACTGTTGAAGAGCATCTTCGCTCTTTCCACAGTTTGGCGACTGTGGCCATTGCTGCTATGAACATTGGGGTACAGGTGGCCCTTCTTTTCACTACATTTGTATCTTTATGGGTATATACCCAGTAGTGCAATTGCAGGATCCTAGGAAAGCTGTATTTTTATTTACTTAAGGAATCTCCATACTGTTTTCCAAAGTGGCTGTACCAACTTGCATTCCCACCAACAGTGCAAGATGGTTCCCCTTTCTCCACATCCTCTCCAACACTTGTTGTTTACCGTCTTGTTAATTTGGCCATTCTAACTGGTGTCAAGTGGTATCTCAGCATGGTTTTGATTTGTATTTCCCTGATGGCTAATGATGATGAACATCTTTCCATGTATCTGTTAGTCATTTGTATTTCTTCTTTGGAGAAGTATCTGTTCATGTCTTTTGTCCATTTTTTGATGTGATTATCTGTTTTGGGTGTGTTGAGTTTGAGGACTTCTTTATAGATCTTGGATATCAGCCCTTTATCTGTAGTGTCATTTGAGAATATCTTCTCCCATTCTGTGGGTTGCATCTTTTTGTTGTTGTTGACTGTTTCCTTTGCTGTGCAGAAGATTTTGATGTTGATGAAGTCCCAAAATTTCATTTTTGCTTTTGTTTCCTTCTTCTTTGGAGACATATCTTGAAAGAAGTTGCATATTCCAGACCACAATGCTTTAAAACTGGAACTCAACCACAAGAAGAAGTTTGGAAGGAATTCAGACACTTGAAGCTAAAGACCACCTTGCTTAAGAATATTTGGATCAACCAGGAAATCAAAGAAGAAATTGAACACTTCATGGAAACCAATGAGAATGAAGACACTTCAGTCCAAAACCTATGAAATACAACAAAGGCGGTCCTAAGCAGGAAGTACATAGCCATCCAAGCCTCCCTCAAAACAAAACAAAACAAAACAAAAAAATGAAAAAAACAGAATACACCAGCTCTCTTTATACCTTAAAGAACTGGAGAATCAACAACAAATTAAGCCAACCCCACACACGAAAAGGGAAATACTCACGATTAGACCAGAGAACAATGAGATAGAAACTAGAGATACAGTAGAACACATCAATGAAACTAGAAGCTGGATTTTTTTCAAAGATTTTATTTATTTATTTGACAGATAGAGATCACAAGTAGGCAGAGAGACAGGCAGAGAGAGAGAATGGAAGAAGCAGGCTCCCTGCTGAGCACAGAGCCCGATGCAGGGCTTCATCCCAGGACCCTGGGATCATGACCTGAGCCGAAGGCAGAGGCTTTAACCCACTGAGCCATCCAGGCGCCCCTGGATTTTTGAAAGAATCAATAAGATCGATAAACCACTGGCCAAACTCATCCAAAAGAAAAGTGAGAGGACCCAAATTAATAAAACTATGAATGAAAAGGGAGAGATTATTTTTTAAGTCGACTTGATGCTCAGTGTGGAGCCTCATGTGGAGCTTTAACTCACAACCCTGAGACAAAGATGTGAGCTGTGATCAAGACTCAAACACCGAACTGACTGAACTACCAGGCACCCTTCATTATTTTTGATGCCTGAGTAATAATCTATTGTATATGTATGCATCATACATATATCACATCTTCTTTATACGTCCATGAGTCTGTGAACATCATCCAGGTTCTTTCTATAATTTCACTGTTGTTGATAATAATGTTATAAACACGGGGGTGCATGTATCCCCCCAAATCAGTATTTTTGTATCATTTGGGTAAATACCTACTAATGTAATTGCTAAATTCTAGCATAGTTCTATTTTTTTAATTTTTGAGGGACCTCCATACTGTTTTCCAGAATGGTTGCAGAAATTTCTGTTCCTTCCAAAGTGTGAGTGGGTTCCCCCTTCTCTGAATCCTCACCAATATCTGTTGTTTCCTGTGTTGTTAATGTTAGCCATTCAGACAAGTATGAGATAGTATCTCATCACAGTTTAGATTTGAAGTTTGTCAAATAGATTTGTCAGTGAGTGACATTAAGCATCTTTTTATGTACCTGTTGGCCATTTGGATGTCTTCTTGGAAAAAAAAATGTCTATTCATGTGTCCTTCCCCTTTCTTAACTGGATTATTTTGGGGGTTTTTTTGAGGGGGGTGATAAGTTCTGTGCATTTTTTTACAGATTCTAGGTAGTAACCCTTTATCAGATATGTCATTTGCAAATATCTTCTTCTATTCTAGGCTGCCTTTTAGATTTGTTGATTGTTTCCCTCACTATGCAGAAAGTCTTTATCTTGATGAAGTCCCAATAGTTCATTTTTGTTTGTTTTTGTTTTCCTAGCTTCTGGAGACATGTCTAGTAAGAAATTGCTGCAGACTATGTCAAAAATGTTATTGCCTGTGTTTTCATCTAGGACTTTGATAGGTTCAGATATCACATTTAGGTCTTTCATACATTTTGCATTTATTTTTGTGTATGGTGTAAGAAAGTGGTCCAGTGTCATTCTTTTGTATGTTGCTGTCCAGCTTTCCCAACACCATTTCCTGAAGAGACTGTCTTTTTTCCATTGGATATTCTTTCTTGCCTATTGAAGATTAGTTGCCCATAGTTTTTGGTCAACTTCTGGGTATTCTATTCTGTTCCATTGACCTACGTGTCTTTTTTTGTGCCAATAAAATAATTTCCTGATGACTACAGTTTTGTGTTTAGCTTTAAATCTGGAATCATGATGCCTCCAGCTTTGGTTTGCCTTTTCAGGATTGCATTGGCTATTTGAAGTCTTTGTAGTTCCATACAAATTTTAGGATTGTTTATTCTAGCTCTGGAAAAAATAAAGTTAGTATTTTGATAGGGGATGCCTTAAATGTGTAGATTGTTTTGGATACTATTTACATTTTAACAATGTTTTTTCTTCCCTTCCATGAGCATGGAATGTTTTTCCATTTCTTTGTATCATCTTCAATTTTTTAAATAAGTGTTTCATAGTTTTCAGAGTACAGATATTTTACCTCCTTCATTAGGTTTACTGCTAGGTATTTTATTGTTTTTAAGTTCAATTGTAACTGAGATTGATTCCATGATTAATCTTTCTGTTACTTCATAATTGGTGTATAGAAATGCAACAGATTTCTGTGCATTGGTTTTATATCCAGGGACTTTGCTGAATTTATGTATTAATTCCAGAAAATTTTTGGTGGAGTCCTTTGGATTTTCTACATAGAGTATCACACAGACTGCAAAGAGGGAAAGTTTGACGTCTTCTCTGCCAATTTTAACGTGATTGCTCCTTTTTATTGTCTGCTTGCTGAGGCTAAAACTTTCAGTACTATGTTAAATAACCATGGTGAGAGGAGACAACTCTGTCTTGTTCCTGAGCATAGAGGAAAAGCCCTCATTTTTTCCCCATTAAGGATGATATTAGGAATGGGTCTTTTGTGTATGGTCTTTGTGATGTTGAAGTGTATTCCATCTATTCATACTTGTTGAGGATTTTTACCAAGAATGGATACATATTTTGTCAAATGCTTTTCCTGCATCTATTGAAAGGATGATATGGTTCTTATCATTTCTTTTATTAATATGATGTATCACATAAGCATTTTGCAAATATTGAACCAACACTGCAGCCCAGGAATAAATCACACATAATCATGGTGAATAATTCTTTTCTTTAATGTTATATTTAACAACATATCGTACATCTTGGTTTTTGATGTAGTGTTCAGTGGTTCACTAGTTGTATGTAACACCCAGTTTTCATCACCACACTTGGCCTCCTTAATATCCATTACCCAGTTACCTCATTGTCCACCCCCTCCCTCATATAACTCTCAGTTTGGTTCCCAGAGTCCAGAGTCTCTCTCTTATGATTTGTCTCCCTCTCTGATTTCTTCCCATTCAGTTTTCCCTCCCTCCCCCTGTGGTCTTCTATGCTATTCCTTATATTCCACAAATGAGGGAAACTATATGATAATTATCTTTCTCTGCTTGACTTATTTCAAGTAGCATAATCACCTCCAATTCCATCCATACCAATGCAAATGGTGGGTCTTCATCCTTTCTGATGCTGTGTAATAGTCCATTGTATATATGAACCACATCTTCTTTACCCATTCACCCACTGAAGGACCTCTCATCTCCTTCAACAGTTTGGCTATTCTGGACATTGATACGCTGAACATTGGGGTCCATATGGCCCTTGTTTTCACTACATTTGTATCTTTGCAGTAAATACCTAGTAGTGCAATTGCTGGGTCGTACAGTGGCTCCATTTTTAACGTCTTGAGGAATTTCCCTACTGTTTTCCAGAGTGGCTGTACCAACTTGTTCCCACCAACAGTGAAAGAGGGTTCCCCTTTCTCAACATCCTCACCAACACTTGTTGTTTCCTGTCTTCTTAATTTTTGCCATTCTAACTGGTGTAAGGTGGTATCTCAGTGTGGTTTTGATTTGTATTTCCCTGATGACTAGTGATACTGAACATTTTTTTCATCTGTCTGTTAACCATATGTAGGTATTCTTTGGAGAAGTGTCTGTTCATGTCTTCTGCCCATTTTGTGACTGAGGCATTTGTTTTTTGGGTGCTGAGAATAAGATGTTCTTTATAGATCTTAGATACCAGCCCTTTATCTGTAATGTCATTTGCAAATATTCACATTCCGTGGGTTGCTTTTTAGTTTTGTTCACTGTTTCCTTTGTTGTGCAGAAGCTTTTTATCTTGATGAAGTCCCAAAAATTCACTTTTGCTTTTGTCTCCCTTCCTTTAGAGACATATCTTGAAAGAAGTCACTGTGGCCAATGTCAAAGAGTTTATTGCCTATGTTCTCCTTTAGGATTTTGATGGATTCCTGACTCACACTGAGGTCTTTCATCCATTGTGAGTTTATCTTCATGTACGGTGTAATAGAATGATCCAGCTTCATTCTTCTGCATGTGGCTGTCAAATTTTCCCAGCACCACTACTGGTTATCTTTTTCCATTGGATACTCTTTCCTGCTTTGTTGAAAATTAGTTGACCATAGAGTTGAGGGTCTGTATCCAGTCTCTCTATTCTGCTCCATTGATCTATGTGCCTGTTTTTGTGCCAATACCATGCTGTCTTGAAGATCACAGCTTTGTAATATAGCTTGAAGTAAGGCATCATGGTACCCCTAGCTTTGGTTTTCTTTTTCAACCATCCACTGGCCATTCATAGTCTTTTTGGGTTCCATACAAACTTTAGGATTATTTGTTCTAGCTCTGTGAAAAATGTCGATGCTATTTTTATAGGGATTGCATTCAAAGTGAAATTGCTCCTTGCAATTGCTTTGGGCAGCATAAACATTTTAACAATGTTTATTCTTGCTATCCATGAGCATGGAATGTTTTCCATCTCTTTGTGTCTTCCTCAATTTCTTGCATAAGTGTTCTGTAGTTTCTAGAGTATAGATCCTTAACCTCTTTGGTTAGGTTTATTCCAAGATATCTTATGGTTTTTGGTGCTATTGTAAATGGGATGGAGTACATAATTTCTCTTTCTTCGGTCACATTGTTAGTGTATAAAAATGCAACTAATTTCTCTGCATTGATTTTGTATCCTGCCACATTACTGAATTGCTGTATGAGATCCAGTAATTTGCGGGTGGACTCTTTTTGGTTTTCCACATAAAGTATCATGTCATCTGCGGAGACAGAGAATTTGACTTCTTCTTTGCCAATTTGAATGCATTTTATTTCTTTTTGCTGTCTGATTGCTGAGGCTACAAATTCTAGTACTATGTTAAACAACAATGGTGCGAGTGGACATACCTGTCATGTTCCTGATCTTAAGGGAAAAGCTATCATTTTTTCCACACTGAGAGTGATATTTGCTGTGGGTTTTTCATATATGGCTTTTATGATATTGAGGTATGTTTCCTCTATTCCTATATTGCAAAGAGTTTTAATCAGGAAAGGATACTGTATTTCATAAATTTTTCTGCATCAATTGAGAAGACCATATGGTTCCTGTCTCTTTTGTTAATGTGATCTACTACATTGATTGATTTGCAAATTTTGAGCCAACTTTGCATCCCAGGAATAAATCCGACCTGGTCGTGGTGAATAATCTTTTTTTTATGATTTTATTTATTTATTTGACAGGGAGAGATCACAAGTAGGCAGAGAGGTAGGCAGAGAGAGAGGAAGGGAAGCAGACTCACTGCTGAGCAGAGAGCCCGATGCGGGGCTCAATCCCAGAACCCTGGGACCACGACCCGAGCTGAAGGCAGAGGCTTTAACCCACTGAGTGACCCAGGTGCCCCAGAACCCTCTGTCTTTTGATGGGAGCATTTAGCCTATTCACGGTGAAAGTAACTATTGAAAGATGAATTTAGTGTCATCATATTGCCTATAATGTCCCTGTCTCTACAGAATGCTTTTATTAATTTCTGGTCTATATTACTCTTGGGGTTTTTCTTCTTTTATAGAATCTCACTTAATATTTTATGCAGGGCTGGCTTGGTGGACACATATTCTTTCAGTTTCTACGGTCCTTGAAGGTCCTTATCTTTCTGTACATTGGGAATGAGAGCCTTGCTGCATAAAGTATTCTTGGCTACATGTTTTTCTCATTTAGTACCCTGAATACATCTTGCCAGCCCTTTCTAGTTTGCCAGGTCTCTTTTGTTAGTTCTTATATTATTCTGATGTTCCCCCCACCATAGAAATCTCTTCCCCCAGCTGCTCTCAGGATGGCTTCCTTGACTTTAAGATTTGCAAGGTTCACTATTATATGTTGGTTTATTGATCTATTTTAATTGATTTGGGGAGGTGTCCTCTCTGCCTCGTTGACACGAACATTTGTTTCCTTCCCGATATTAGGGAAGTTCTCAGCTAATATTTGCTCAACAATATCTTCTAGACCTTTCTCTCTCTCCACCACCTCAGGGATACCAATAACTCCGATGTTGGAACTTTTTGTGGCATCATTGATCTCTCTATTTTCATGGGCTGCTAGATGCCTATCCTATCTTCATCACCTTCCTTCCTTTTATTAGCTCATCTTCTAGATCACTGATTCATTCTGCTGCTCATTTACTCTGGCTGTTAGAGTATCCAGTTACACAGCAACTCATTCATAGCATTTTTAAGTTCAGCCTGATTAGATATCATTTCTGTCCTTAGAGATTCTATATTGTCACTAATGCTTTTTTCAAGTCTAACTACTGACTTCATGATTGCTATCCTGAAGTTTATCCCTGACAGATAAACTTACCCCTATAGGTAAACCAAAAGCATTCTTGCTTTTATCCATATCCATTAGTTCTGTAGCAGGACAATGTCTCTGGTTCTGTCTTTGTTGTGAGTTACTCCTATTCATTCTGTTGAGGGATGATTGAGGGAATATACAGAGTCCAAAATATCAACCATGATGCAAGCAAACTATACCTTAGAAAAATACGAAGTGGTTGAAAGCTACCACAGATAAGCCACGAAAGCCATGATGACCCAAAACAACAAAAAGAAAGAAAAAAAAATAGGGGAGGGGAAAGATTATATTCTCATGATGGACAAAGCAGGGTGATCTGCCGGATTCTGCTTGATTTTTGGTCTGTGTGTTAGAAGACACTATAACTCAAAATTGCAAATTAAGCAAAATGAATCTCAAGATAAAACTGAGTGGTGTGAAAGCAGGCTATTATGGGACATAAATGTATAAAACATATATGTGAAAAAATAAAAGTTAAGAAACAACTTTAAAATATCATTTGGGAAATAATCCATTTGAAACAAGAACAGGGTCAAAAAAAGGAAGGAAAAAGAAAAGAAACTGAAAAATTAATATAAAAATTTAGCCTGAAATGTAAATGAGTCATGAGGTAACACCTGGAGCTCCCTATATTATTTACCCCAGGTGCTAGAGTTTTACAGTACTGTGGAAATAAACTTCTCATTCATCTGTTCTTCCAGTATGTCTTCTGCATGGCTTCTTGGCATCTTTGCCTGGGTAGAATTGCCCCACCCCTTGTCAGGGGGATGGGCTTAATGTGAGGTGGTTGGCTGCATGTCTTTTGTTCCCTAATATCTTTCTGTTTCTCTTTTTAAAATTTATTTATTGGGGGGGTGACAAGATGGCGGGGAACTAGGAGGATGCTCTGGTTCAACCTGTCCCCTAAAGTGAGCTGATTACCTACCAAGGAACTCCGATCACTCATGAAATCAGCCTGAGATCAAAATTCTACTCGTCAGGATCTCTACGGGGGCAGAAGACGCCAGTGGGATGTCAGGATCTCTACAGGGGCAGAAGATGCCAGTGGGCAGGTAAAGCCGAGCGGGAACACTGGACTGGTATCAGAAGATAAACAAAAGGGGGAGGGAGCCACCAGAGGAGACGCATTGGGAAGTACTACCCCAATACGAGAGTGCCCTAAGACTGGGGACCAGCATTAACTTGAAGACCGATAAAAAGCACTTAAAAAGAGAAAAGATCGTAGGGTGAAATTGTGGGAATTGGAACTGTTAGGGACAGGGGCTTAAGTGCCCCACGGAGGGCAGACAGCCCTGGCGCTGAGCCAGAGAGAGTGCAGCGGAGAAACCAGGTCCTGGTCGCTGAGCTGCGAGGAGACCTCCTAAGGGCGTTTGGCGTGTGGCAGGGGCTGGGACCCTCCCAGAGCAGAAACAGACTTTTGCAGTCCCCACGCGTGTGCCCCACCCCGCTAGCAGAGCCTGAGACGCGCTCCACCCCCTCCCCTGAGAGAGGCACGCGGGCACCAGCGGGGGCTCTAGGACTCAGAAAGTCTGATCAGCTCGGGCCAGCAGGAAAATCTCTGTGTGCCTTCCCCGCTTGGAACCTCTCTGGGGGTCAGGAGCTGCCCAGACAGCTGCCGCTGTTGTGGTTATGAGTACAAGCAGGAAACACAGGTGTCCCCAGAGATCGCAGCTGGGAACCCGCTCTGCAGCACCCAGAGGGGATCGGACTGGGGCTTATCTCTGGGAGGGAGGTCTGGGTGCAGTTTGCTTTCCTCTAAACCTCCAAGAACCATCCGGAGCTGCCAAGGGGGGAGAGAAAACAAAGGAACAGACATAAAAACCTCCAGAGAACAAAAGCCTAAAGGCCCGGTTTCTTCAGAGCCCACCCCCTGGAGGGGGGCAGGAGGACTTAACTCAGGAAACACCGCCTGAAAACCCACGCGGCAGGCCCCTCCCCCAGAAAGCCAACCCCCCGAGAAGACAACAATCACTACTACTTCATAGATACGTTTAATTCTTAATTCGTTCCCATTATTCTGGTTCATTTAAAAAAATTTTTTTAATCTTTTTCATTTTGTTAAATAGATTTTTTTAGCCTATTTACCATCACAGTGAGACGTCCAGTACATCAAATTCCAGAATAACCTTCTAACCTGAACTTTTTGATGCATATACCCATGTTTTTCTTTTGCTTTTCTATTTTTATTTTTTTTTAATTTCACTTGAGTTTAGATCATTCTTTTCTTTACTTTTATTTGCTAATACTCATATAGAGTTAAAATTCAAGGTTATCCCCTTTCCCCAATCAATGCCACCCCTATAGGTAAACCAATGTTTAATCCCCTGATATCTAAGGAAAGTTGTATCCCTTAAAAAAGATATCAAGATACATCCAGGAAGAAGCAAAATAACCTTCCTCGCCCACATTGAAAATTTACAACCACTCTCCCATCTTTTTCTCCTACCAGTATTTTTGTATACTTGTGTTTGTCCTGGTAGCCTATAAATCTTATACTTAGGGTTCTTTTTAACGAGGTTCTCTTTTTGTTTGTTTGTTTGTTTGTCTGTTTGTTTCTTTGTTTTGCTTCTACATATATATGTACATATTTTTTTTCTTCTCTTGTCATACACTTTTATCAGTCTTTTTTGTTTGTCTGTATTGGTTTGTATACTCCACAAACCTTACCTTGGGGCCCATTTGGGCTGAGCCTTCTCTTTTATTCTTCTTTCTTTTTCCTCTCTCTCTCTCTCTCTCTCTCTCTTTCTTTCTTTTTCTGCTTTCTCTCTTTCTTTTTTTCTTTCATTTGGGTGGGGACTCTTGATTGCTCAGAAGCATTCCAGGGTGCACCTTCACTGCACCAAGGTCGATACATCCAGCTACAACCATTCAGCCAACTCTCACCAAAATGACTAGGAGAAGGAATGCCCAACAGAAGAAAAATTCA
>PISX010017459.1:7275-43421 GCA_004024625.1 Mellivora capensis
TTCAGCGTAACAGAGTTCATAGTTTTACACCACACCCAGTGCTCCATGCAATGCGTGCCCTCCACAATACCCACCACCTGGCTCCCCCAACCTCCCACCCCCCGCCCCTTCAAAACCCTCAGGTTGTTTTTCAGAGTCCATAGTCTCTCATGGTTCATCTCCCCCCCAATTTCCCTCAACTCCCTTCTCCTCTCCACCTGCCCCAGATAGTTTCTAAGACACGTTTGGAACAAAAATCTATCCAGGGTCCAGGTGATGGGTGTACTAATGAGGAACAACTAGAATACTGGCCTGCAGTTCAGTGGTCGTGATGCTGAGTTGTTTGTGTTACTTAAGGAAATTTGTAAAACATTTTCTTTGCTCATATAGAAAGTGTCTTAAACATTCTTTAAATTTAAACTGAAAATTGCCTTGACCACACACACACACACACGTGCACAGAATAGGGTTCACCCTTCTTTAATCAGCTGCATAAAATTTCATTGTATGGCTATACCATAATTTAACATTTTCTCTGTTGATTGACATCTGAGTTATTTCCAGTCTTCTGCAAGCAATATTATAGTGCACAAATTGTATATACATAAGAAAGAATAAGTTGGCTATTAGTTTTTGTAGAAAGCATCTTGGTGTTTCACTCATATGAGTAGCACTTGAGATAAGCAAGCAAAGCCCACGGGACTCATACTTCATTCCCCATGCAATGCTTTCTGAAAAGGCTTGAAATTTTCTGGTTAGAGAGGAAAGATACTGTTATTTGCTATTTCTTTTCATCTTTAAGTGAAGTTCTAATGAACTGTGTATGGAATATATAAGTCATTTGAAGGTGAAGAAGCTTCAGAAATAAGGTTTGAACAGGTTCTGATATTCTTATTGAGTGTTAAATACTATTAACTTTTTTTTTTTCTGTAGCTTTTGCACAGGGAAGAGGAAGGGGCCCCCAATCAAATCTTCTATCCCTTCTCCTCTTGGAAGTCAATGCTCAGCTATTTGGGCATGAGAAAATATGGAAACAGGAACAATGATTCTTAATGTGCTCTTTTGTCCCTGAATTAGAAGAAGATTTAATAAAATCCCTTTCACCATTTGTCTACCTGTCACGTTAAACCACTGTAATATTTTCTCTCAGTGATTACAGAACTGAGAATTATGGAACACAGTATCAGACTTGGTAATTTTTAAACTGGAAAATTTATTACACGGATGTAGCAATGAAAAGTTGCTTCAAATAAGTTGCCAAGAAACCACACAGTATAGTGCTCAAGGACATCAGGTTTTCTACTGTCCTATTCAGTAACTTAAGAACTTAATATTTTGTAAAGTAGGGACACACAATATGCTGATGGGCTTCTCATTTGTTTTAAAGTGTTTCAGCCTATCAGCTCCATGTTTTCTTCAGCTAAGTTCTCCACAATGGAATTTTTTTTTCCTCATCAATATTTCATTTGTTCTGATTCTTGTCCTTGAGGATCTAGGAATATTAGAGCTAATGGTATTGTTACCATTCAGCCATTTAGGCAAACCTCTCCTTTTAAGATGAAAAGTGAGCTCAAACAGATTTAGAAACAATGAAAGTCTATATTTTAATTTCTATTCTATAGGAATTTTGAACTCATTGGATGGCAAACTCCATGAGGGTTGGAATTTATTTTACTTTGATAAATAAATCCCCAGTGATACAATGTTGGCAATATAAGAGATGCTGAAACAGTATGTTTAGAATACAGGTATTTTTGCCCCTAGTCACACAGTGGCAGGGTCAGTGGCATAGGTATAGGATAAGCCCTATACCTACTGATCACTAGTGAAGAATGCTGCCACCGAATTCTTTTTCTACTAGGAGACTGTCTTCTACTAGGAGGAAAAAAAAATCTGTCTTTGGTTTCCATAAAAAAAAAAAAAATTGAAACATTTCTGCAAATACTAGCCAAACCATATTGTAGAGAATTTCCCTAATATGGCAAAGGGAACAAGCATCAAAATCCAGGAGGCACAGAGAACCTCTCTCAAAATCAATAAAAATAGGTCCACACCCCATCATCTAATAGTAAAACCTACAAGTCTTAGTGACAAAGAGAAAATCCTGAAAGCATCTCAGGACAAGAAGTCTGTAACATACAATGGTAAAAATATTAGATTGGCATCAGACTTATCCACAGAGACCTGGCAGGCCAGAAAGAACTGGCATGATATACTCAGAGCACTAAATGAGAAAAACCTGCAGCTAAGAATACTATATCCAGCTAAGCTATCATTGAAAATAGAAGGAGAGATAAAAAGCTTCCAGGACAAACAAAACTAAAACTAAAAAAAATTTGTAAACACTAAACCAGCTCTATAGGAAATATTGAAAGGGGTCCTCTAAGCATAGAGAGAGCCTGCAAGTAGTAGACCAGAAATGAACAGAGACAATATACAGTAACAGTCACCTTACAGGCAATACAATGGCACTAAATTCATATCTCTCAATAGTTGCCCTGAATGTAAATGGGCTAAATGCCCCAATCAAAAGACACAGGGTACCAGAATGGAGAAAAAAACAAAACCTATCAATATGCTGTCTGCAAGAAACTCATTTTAGACCCAAAGACACCTCTGGATTTAAAGTGAGAGGATGGAAAACAATTTACCATGCTAATGGACATCAAAAGAAAGCTGGGGGAGCAATCCTTATATCAGATAAATTAGATTTTAAGCCACAGATTATAATAAGAGATTTGAAGGACACCAAAGGGTCTATCCAACAAGAAGATCTAACAATTTTAAATATCTATGCCCCTAACATGGGAGCAGCCAACTACATAAACCAATGAATAACAAAATCAAAGAAGCACATCAACAATAACACAATAATAGTAGGGGACTTTAACACCCCCCTCACTGAAATGGACAGATCATCCAAGCAAAAGATCAACAAGGAAATAAAGGCCTTGAATAACACACTGGACCAGATGGACATCACAGATATATTCAGAACATTTCATCCCAAAGCAACAGAGTACACATTCTTCTCTAGTGCACATGGAACATTCTCCAGAATAGATCACATCCTGGCTCACAAATCAGGTCTCAACTGGTACCAAAAGATTGGCATCATTCCCTGCGTATTTTCAGACCACAATGCTCTGAAGCTAGAACTCAATCACAAGAGGAAAGTTGGAAAGAACTCAAATACATGGAGGCTACAGAGCATCCTACTAAAGAACGAATGGGTCAACCAGGCAATTAAAGAAGAATTGAAAAAAATCATGGAAACAAATGAATATGAAAACACAACTGTTCAAAATCTGTGAGACACAGATTTTGTCCTGAGAGGAAAGTATATAGCAAATACAAGCCTTTCTCAAGAAACAAGAAAGGTATCAAGTATACAACTTAACCCTACACATAAAGGAGCTGGAAAAAGAACAGCAAAGAAAGTCTAAACCCAGCAGGAAAAGAGAAATAATAAAGATCAGAAAGAAATCAATGAAATAGAAACCAAAAGAAATGTAGAACAAATCAACGAAACTGAGAGTCGCTTCTTTGAAAGAATTAAGAAGATGGATAAACCCCTGGCCAGACTTAACAAACGAAAAGAAAAAGGACCCAAATAAATAAAATCATGAATGACAGAGGAGAGATCACAACCAACAACAAAGAAATACAAACAATTATAAGAACGTATTATGAGAAACTATATACCAGCAAATTTGACAATCTGGAAGAAATGGATGCATTCCTAGAGACATATAAACTATCAAAACTGAACCAGGAAGAAATAAGAAGCCTGAACAGACCCATAACCAGCAAGGAAATTGAAGTCGTCATCAAAACTCTCCCACCAAGAAAGAGTCTGGGTCCAGATAGATTCCCAGGGGAATTCTACGAAACATTTACAGAATTCTACCTATTCTTCTAAAGCTGTTTCAAAAAATAGAAATGGAAAGAAAACTTCCAAACTCATTTTATAAGGCCGCATTACCTTGATCCCAAATCCAGACAAACACCCCATCAAAAAAAGAGAATTACAGACATATCCTTGATGAATGGATGCAAAAATTCTCTCCAAAATGCTAGCCAATAGGATCCAACAGTCCATTAAAAGGATTATTCACCACGACAAGTGAGATTTATTCCTGGGCTGCAAGCTTGGTTCAAAATCCACAAATCAATCAATGTGATATAATACCTTAATAAAAGAAAGAACAAGAACCATATGATATTCTCAATAGATGCTGAAAAAGCATTTGACATTGTACAGCATCCTTTCTTGACCAAAACTCTTCAAAGTGTATAGAGGATACATTCCTCAATATCATCAAAGCCATTGATGAAAAACCCACAGTGAATATCATTCTCAATGGGGAAAAACTGAGAGCTTTTCCCCTAAGGTCAGGAACATGGCAGGGATGTCCACTATTACCACTGCTATTCAACATAGTACTAGAAGTCCTAGCCTCAGCAATCAGACAACAAAAAGAAATTAAAGGCATCCGAATTGGCAAAGAAGAAGTCAAACTCTCACTCTTTGCAGATGATATGATACTTTATGTGGAAAACTCAAAAGACTCTACTCCAAAACTGCTAGAACTTACACAGGAATTCAGTAAAGTGTCAGGATATAAAATCAATGCACAGAAATTAGTTGCATTTCTCTATACCAGAAACAAGACAGAAGAAAGAGATATTAAGGAGTTGATCCCATTTACAAATGCATCCAGAACAATAAGATACCTAGGAATAAACCTAACCAAAGAAGCAAATAATCTGTTCTCAGAAAACTATAAAGTACTCATCAGAGAAATTAAGGAAGACACAAAGAAATGAAAAAATGTTTCATGGTCTTGGATTGGAAGAACATATATTGTGAAAATGTCTATGCTACGTAAAGCAATCTACACATTTAATGCAATCCCTATCAAAATCCCATCTATTTTTTTCAAAGAAATGGAACAAATAATCCTAAAATTTATATGGAACCAGAAAAGACCCTGAATAGCCAGAGGAATGTTGAAAAAAAAAAGCCAAAGTTGGTGGCATCACAATTCTAGACTTCAAGCTGTATTATTACAAAGCTGTATTCATCAAGACAGTATGGTACTGGCATAAAAACAGACACATAGATCAATGGAACAGAATAGAGAGCCCAGAAATGGACCCTCAACTCTACGGTCAACTAACCTTTGACAAAACAGGAAAGAATGTCCCATTTAAAAAAGATGATCTCTTCAACAAATGGTGTTGGGGAAAACTGGACAGCCACATGCAGAAAAATGAAACTGGACCATTTCCTTGCACAGCACACAAAATAGATTCAAAAAGGATGAAAGACCTCAATGTGAGACAGGAATCCATCCAAATCCTTGAGGAGAACACAGGCAGCAACCTCTTCGACCTCAGCCGCAGCAACTTCTTCCTAGAAACATCACCAAAGGCAAGAGAAGCAAGGGCAAAAATGAACTATTGGGACTTCATCAGGATCAAAAGTTTTTGCACAGGAAAGGAATTAGTCAACAAAACCAAAAGACAACTGACAGAATGGGGGAAGATACTCTAAATGACATGTCAGATAAAGGACTAGTATCTGAAATCTATAAAGAACTTATCAAACTCAAAAACTAAAGAACAAATAATCCAATCAAGAAATGGGCAGAGGACATGATCAGACATTTCTGCGAAGAAAACATCCAGATGGCCAACAGACACATGAAAAAATGCACATCACTCTGCATCAGGAAAATACAAATCAAAATCACAGTGAGATACCATCTAACACCAATCAGAAGGCTAACAAGTCAGGAAACGACAGATGTTGGTGAGGATGCAGAGAAAGAGGAACCCTCCTACACTGTTGGTAGGAATTCAAGCTCATGCAGCCACTCTGGAAAACAGCATGGAGGTTCCTCAAAATGTTGAAAATAGAGCTACCCTAGGACCCAGCAATTGCACTACTGGGTATTTACCCTAAAGTTACAAATGTAGTGATCCAAAGGGTCACATGCACCCAAATGTTTATAGCAGCAATGTCCACAATAGCCAAACTATGGAAAGAACCTAGATGTCCATCAACAGATGAATGGATGAAGAAGAGGTGGTATATATTCAATGAAATACTATGTAGCCATCTACTGGAATACTAGAAATAGTAGCCAAGAGAAACGAAATCTTGCCATTTGCAACAACATGGATGGAAGTAGAGGTTATTCTGATGAACAAAATAAGTCAATCAGAGAAAGACAATTATCATATGATCTCCCTGATATGAGGAATTTGAGAGGCAGCATTGGGGGGTTTGGAGGGTAGGGAAGGAAAAAATGAAACAAGATGGGATCGGGAGGGAGAGAAAGCATAAGAGACTCTTCATCTCACAAAACAAACTGAGGGTGCTGGGGGTAGGGGGGATATGGAGAGGGTGGTTGGGTTATGGACATTTGGGAGGGTATATGATATGGTGAGTGTGAAGTGTGTAAGCCTGACGATTCACAGACCTGTACCCTGGGGCAAATAACACATTATATATTAATAAACATAATTAATAAATAAAAATAAAATAAAATAAAATTTGGCTTCAACTTCTAGGTAGATGTTACCATGATAGTTGACACAGAATTTCCCAACTCCAGTAAATAATTAACAAAAATTTAAAACCCAAGAAAAAAACTAATTAGGAATTAAACAAAATGGGACAACTCAAGGCCACAAATTTCAGAGAGAGAGAAGGAGAGAAAGAGAATGAAAAGAAAAATAAATTAGGAAAGAATCATGAAGCATTGGTTTATATCCTAACTTGGTCTTTACTCTTTGATAGATGGTACTGGGATATCAACAAAAGTAAGACCGAAACAAACAAAAGAGACTCCTCATGAAGTGGTTTTAAAGCTGAAGGCAAATTATGCCCAGGGAATATACTAATTCCTGGAAGAGAATGTGCATGTATATTTTTAAAGTTTATTTATTTATTTATTTATTTATTTATTTATTTATTTATTAGAGAGAGAGTGTTCATGAGTTGGGGGAGGAGAGCAGGAGGAGGAAAAGGAAAAGCAGACTCCCCACTGAGTGGGGAGACAGGTATGAGGCTCAATCCCGGGAACCCAGGATCATGATCTGAGCTGAAGGCGGATGCTTAATGGACTGAACCACCTAGGAGTCCCCAAGAGTATATTTAAAACAACCTAAAATTCATATGGAAATGTAAGGATAGAGAATAGCTAAACCATCAAAAAAAAATGTTGGAATACTTATACTTCCTTATTTCAGAATTTACTACAAAACTATAGTAATTAAGATAATGTGGTACATAAGGGTAGATATTTAGATCAGTGAAATAAGAAATGAGAGTCCCCAGAAGTAGACTCCCATATTTATGATCAATTGGCTTTCATCAAAATACCAGGACAACTGGTAGAGGAGTTATCTCTTCAACAAATCTTTTCAAAGTGCAAATGACAAAAGAATGAATTGGTTTCATAAAAGTAAATACTTTTGCACTTTAATGGATACCATCAAGAAAGTGAAAAAACAACCCATAGAATGGGAAAAATATTTGCATACTATATATCTAAGAGACTTGTGTCTAGAATATATAATGAACACTTGCCCTCTTCAATAACAGAAAGGTAACTAATGTAATTAAAATAAAGATAAAGAATTTGAATAGAAATTCCCCCAAAGAAAATGTACACATAGTCAATAAGCAAATGAAAAGATGTTAAACAACATTACGTACCAGGGAAACAAAAGTCAAAATCATCATAAAATACCAATTACGTACACTAGGTCCACTATACCAAAAAAGAGATAATAGTAAGTATCGACAAGGACGTGGAGAAATTGTACTCTGATACATTGTGAAATGTAAAATAATGTAGCCACTTAGTAAAAGAGTCTAGCAGTTCTTCAAAATGCTAACTATAGAGTTACTATATGCTCTAGAACCCCCATTTTTAAGTCTGTATGGAAGAGAAATGAAAACATGCCCATTCAAATATCTGTATATTATGTTCATAGTAGCACATCTATCAGAGCAAAAGGTAGGAATAAGTCAAAGGTCCTGATCAATGGATAAGTAAAATATAATAAATCTACACAATGGAATATTATTTGGCAATAAAAAGGGATGTATCTTAATAGATGTTACAATTATGGATGAGCCTTGAAAACATGCTTACTGAAAAGCCAGTCAAAAACCACATATAATCTATGATTCCATTTATATAAAATGTTCAGAATCCACAAATCTACAGACTGAAAACAGATGATCGGTTGCCTAGGACTTCAGGGGATACAATGTTTGGTGGGGAGGTATGATAACTAAAGGCTATGGGGTTTCTTTCAGGGATGATAAAGATGCTCTAACACTGTTTATGGAGATAGAGGCCCAACACTGCAAACATACTAAAAGCTATACATGTACACTTGAAATGGATCTATTTTATAGGATGTAAACTACATCTCAGTAAAGCTGCTTTAAAAATCGAATAGAGGACTCCCAGGGAAGATGGAAGAGGAGGAGGCGGACTCTGAGCTCATCTGATACCCTGAATAAAACTAGAAAACACCCACATCAGGGTAAACAACCCAGAAAATGATCCGAAGACTGACAGATGGATTATAGAGACAAGGCTAAATGTAGAGAAGAGACCATATCAAAGAGGGTAGGAGGTGTGGAGATGAGATTGGGAGCTAAATGGACCCTTAGGACTATCCATGGGAGGGAGGGACACTGTGGATGGAAATGGACCTCATGCCAAGCACCCCAGGCCCAGAGAACCCCCATGGGGAAGATGAATCCTCATAACATTTGACTTTGAAAACCAGAGGGGCCTACTGTTGAGAGTTTGTTTGTTTGTTTTTTACAATAGTGGGTCTTAAAAATTAGAACCTTAAAAATCAGCTGGCTCAGCTCTGGAAGATCCAGGAAGGCAAGAGGAAACTGAGTCCCCGACCTTAAAGAGACAGCTCAGCAAACAGCCCCATGGAGATACAGTATAGAAGCAGCAGTCCGAGAAACACTTGGTATATATGGGAAGATTTATTTACTAATCTCAGAGTATGGGCTGGATGGGCAGGGACCTTTAGGACACTTCTCCAAGAACAAAGAAGATGGCAGGTGTCATTCCCTCCCCCATGACAACCCTAGACACACAGATACCTTCAGGAAGCTGTGTATCTCCAACACCCACTACCTAAATTGCTAACAGAGCACCACACCCTCATGTTCTCCTATAGAAATTTCCCTTCCGGCCGGACCAGGCCTCTGCTCCCGGTCTCCTCTCCTTGGAGACGCATGCAAACCATGCTGACACCACATGCCTGCTTCCCAAGTTCTTCTGCAGAGACTCACCAACTCTAACCCTGCAGCAAGAGTTTTCTGACCCTGCTAAAGGTCCCCTCCCATCAAGAGACCTGAACAAAGCCTGCAATATGGTGTGCCCCACCACTGCATTCTCCAATGGACTTACCCCCTCCAGTATGGCCTTGGCCAGAAACCATCCAAAGTGATGCCTCGCATGGGTGGTTCAGTGGTAGAATTCTCGCCTGCCAAAGTGATGCCTCAAGCCTGGCAGTGTGCAAGCAGCTCCGACAGAGGCCTGCACCACAGGATGCAAACAAAGCTCAGACAACCTATCCCTACACTTAAAGAGCTAGAAAAAGAAGAACAAATAAAACCCCAAACCAGTAGAAGAAAGGATCAAATAAAGATTCAAACAGAAATGAAATGGAAAACTGAAAACACAGTAAAACAGACCAGTGAAACCAGAAGCAGATTCTTTGAAAAGAACAACAAAATTATTAATTCTCTAGCCAGACTCAACAAAAGAGACAGAAAGGGAGACTCAAATAACATCACAAATGAAAGAAGAGAAATAACAATCAACACCACAGAAATATAAACAATTATAAGAGAATATTATGTAAAATTATATGCCAACTAATTGGATAACCTAGAAAAAATGATTAAATTCCTAGAAACATATAACCTCCCAAAAGTGAAGCAGGAAGAAATAGAAAATTTGAACAAACTAATTACCAACAATGAAACTGAATCAGTAATCAAACAACTCCCAATAAACAGAAGTCCAAGACCAGATGGCTTCACAAGTAAACTCTACCAAACATTTAAAGAAGACAATACCTATTCTTCATAAGCTATTCCAAGAAACAGAACAGAAACCCCCAAATTATTTCTATAAAACCTGCATTACCCTGATACCAAAACCAGATTAAGACACTACAAAAAAGAGACTACAGGTCAATATCTCCAATGAACACAGATCCAAAAATCCTCAACAAAAATTAGCAAACTGAATCCAACAGTACTTTAAAAAAAATCACTCGTCATGATTAAGTGGGATTTATTCCTGAAATACAAGGGTGGTTCAGTATTTACAAATAAATCAGTGTGATACATCACACCAATGAGAGAAAGGATAAAAATAATATGAACACTGTAATAGATATAAAAAAAGTATTTCACAAAATGTAATAGTCATTCATGATAAAAACCTTCAACAGAGTAGGTTTAGAGGGAAAATACCTTAACAAAAGCCATATCTGAAAAACCCACTGCTAACATCATACTTAATAGTGAAACACAGAGCTTTCCCCCTAAGATCGGGAACAACACAAGGATTTCCACTCTTACCACTTTTATTCAACATAGTACCGGAAGGCTCAGCCACAGCAATCAGGCAAGAAAAAGGAATGAAAGGCATCCAAACTGGTAAGGAAGAAGTAAAATTTACATTATTTGCAGATGACATAACATTATATACAGAAAATCCTGGGACTCCACCAAAAAACTACTAGAACTGACAAATGAATTCAATAAGGCCAGTCACATGACACCAAATCGATGTACAAAAATCCATTACATTTCTGTACATTAATAGCGAAGTAGCAAGAAGAAAAATGAAGACTACAACCCTGTTTACAATTGCACCAAAAATAATAAAACACCTCGGAACAAACTTAACCACAGTGAAAGACCCGTACTCTGAAAACTAAAATCATTGATGAAAAAAATTGAAGACACCAATGAAAAGATATTTCATGCTCATGGTTTGAGATAACAATATTGTTAAAATGTCTATACTACCCAAAGCAATCTACAAATTAAATGCAATCTCTATCAATATATCAATAGCATTTTTCACAAAACTAGAATAGATAATCCTAAAATTTGTATGGAACCACAAAAGACCCAGCATACTCACAACTATCTTGAAAAAGAACAAAATTGGGGCATCACAATCCCAGATTTCAAGATATACTATAAAGCTGTAGTAATCAAAATACTACTATACTGGCACAAAAATAGGCACATAGATCGATGGAAGAGAGCAGAGAACCCAGAAATAAACCCACAAATATATGGTCAATTAATCTTCAACAAAGGAGGCAAGAAGATAAAAGACAAGGGAACCAGCCTTTTCAATAATTGGTAATGGGAAAATTGGACACCTACATGAAAAAGAATGAACAGGGTCACTTTCTTACACCATGCACAAAAATAAACTCAAAATGAATTAAGGACCTAAACGTAGACCTTAAATCATAAAATCCTAGAAGAGATCATGAATAGTAATTTATCTGACAATGCTCTTAGCAACATTTTTCTAGATATGTCTCCTGAGGCAAGGGAAATAATAGTAAAAATAAACTTTGGGACTACAGCAAAATAAAAAACTTCTGCACAGTGAAGGAAACAATAACAAGACTAAAAGGCAACTTATGGAATGGGAGAAGATATTCACAAATAACATATCTGATAAGGGGTTAATAACCAAAACATGTAAAGAACTTATTCAACTCCACACCAAAAAAAAAAAAAAAGAAATAATTCAATTTATAAAGGGCAGAAGACATGAAGAGACATTTCTCTAAAGAAGACATACAGTTGGCCAATGACACATGAAAAGATGCTAACATTACTCATCATCAGGGAAAGGCAAATTGAAACCACAATGAGATATCACCTCACACCTGTCAGAAAGGCTAAAATAAAAAACACAAGAAAAAAAGTATTGGTGAGGATCGGAGAAGGAGGAACAGTTTTACACTGTTGATGGGAATGCAAACTGGTACAGCTACTGTGGAAAACAGAATAGAAATTTCTCAAAAACTTAAAAATAGAATTATCATATGATCCATTAATTGTACTACTGGCTATTTACCCAACAAATATGAAAACAATAATTTGAAGGGATATATGCACCCCTATGTTTACATTATTTGCAATATTACTTGCAAAATTATTTGCAATAGCTAAATTATGGAAGCATCTCACACGTCCATTGATAGATGAATGGCTAAGATGTGGTACACACACAAACACACACACACACACACACACACACACACACACACACACACACACACAGGAATATTACTCAGTAATAAAAGGAATGAAATCTTGCCATTTGCAACAACCTGTATAGATCTAGAGAGTATAATGCTAAGTAAAATAAGTCAGAGAAAGATAAATATCATGATTTCACTCATATGAGGAATTTAAGAAACAAAACAAATGAAGAGAAAAAGAGACAAACTCAAAAAACAGACTCATATTGAGAGTAAATTGTTGGTTACAGCTGGGAGAATGGGTGAAACAGCAAAAGGGATTAAGAGTAATTATGATGAGCACTGAATTATGTATAGAATTGTTGAATCTCTTTATTAAATACCTTAAATTCATATAACATTTAAAACTTGAAAACAAATAACAAAACAAAAAAAATGGAACAGAGGAATTCTTGGGAAAAAAATTCTCTTAACAAAAATCTCAAAAATTCAGAAATTCATGGATCATCAGATTTTTGAAACAATTTTATTAGGGAATACTATTTCTCAAAAATCAAACATATTGCAAAAAATCTGAGGCCTGTTTTGCTAGATTTGAATAATATAAATAGCCCCCACATAAAATTTAATATTTCTCATTTTTACTATTACTTATTAATTCCTTTCTTTGTTTAATTTTCATTCCTTTCACTTATTGCTGAGAATAACTTTATTTTAAAAAATAATTTTAGATAGATTGTTTATAGTGTTAACCAAATACAGTGGGGAAAAGATGATGTTTTCTTTCTTTGAAATGCAATCCTTCTTTGTTAACTTCAGAGTAAATATGCATAAGGAATAACTCACATTTAAAGAACTACAAATAAAATCCAGGAACGATATTTGAGGAGAGCTAGACCGTCATCCTGTAGGTCTTCTAAGCTCTGAAACTGCAGTGAGGGGTTATCCTCTTATTCCCAACATCTTAAAATGTAAAAATTATCCCTTCATTTTTTCATAACAATTCACCCACCGCAAAGCATATTTGTTTGGAGACCTCCTCAGTGACATTTCACAATAGCGAGAGTAAATTATAAATTTCTATCATTTAAATGAATGTTTCATTCCTAAGGATGGCCTCAGAGTATTTGAATATGACCAGACTTCTTCATTACTGTCTTTTTTAACCTTATATTCATGCAGATAACATGAAATTTTCTCTCCTTTTGGAAAAGTTGTTTGTGTGTTTGTGTGCATTTGAGTCTTCTTGGAAGGGCCAACATCAGTGGTTGGTCTCATATCCAGTGATGAAAAACATGTCCTACATCTGCATTTTATTATGTCATATGATAAAAGCTAAAGTAAAGTTCTGGATGATGAGCAGCAAAAGATGTCTTAAAAGCTGAGAACAAGTTATGCTCAGAATGCATGAGTTTCTGGAATGGATATCAAAAACAGTTGCTATGGAACCATCATTCCATTCACTGTGGGTACTTGCATTTTTGAAAAGGAGTATTCCTTAGTTATAAATGGTATTTGAATCTAGCCTCCTACATAAATTAGCAGTTACCTCTCCTAGTATGGTGGATACCACATGGACTTCGAGATCATGGCCCCTACCTCTAACTCTGTTCTGGCTTCTTCGTGCCACTTGAAGCCAATGACTCCAACTTTCCTCACCTTAGTATTCTCACCTGTAAAATGCATATAATGTTACTTTCTTGGTGGAATTGTTGAGATAATTCTTTGAAACACCATATGTAAATTACCTAACACAGTGCTGAGAAACAAGCTGATTTTAATAGTGGAAGTAGGATGCACAATACCAGGAAGACAGAAGCTAGATACTCAATAACATCAGTTTTTGCTTCTCTGACATTCTAATGCTACGGGTGCAGGTAATTTGTATAAATCCAAGTTTATACAGGACCAAACTGATTAGTATTACATAATCCTTTGAGCATGGCAATCATGGGTTTTGTGATTAAGAAGGAAGTTTTCTCCTTTTTTCAATATAATTTTTAAGACAGAAATTTCAAAATAAAAGTAGTGAATTTTCAGGCCAAAATAATAAAATAGCATGCTATGCTAATAATGTGCTTTTGCTCAAAATTAAAATATTTGAAGAGATGAGAATTCTTAATATTATTTTCATAGATTAATATGAATTATTAAAATTATAATATTAATTTATACTCATTATATCCCTCATGATAAAAATTTTATACCTCTTAAGCAACTCTGAATTGATACTTAAAATATAATGTTTTAGCACCTACTATGTGCCAGACAATTAAGTGCTTATAAGACATCAGTAAACAAAGCAAAAATAGCACTTTTGAAGAGTTTATGTTCCAGAAGGGGGAGACAGACAATATATTACGTACATAAAAATTAAGCAAACTGTGTAGTATGTTTGAGGGTGATGAATTCTTTAGGAAATAAAAATATATTACAGGGCAAGGAGAATTAAGAGTTTACGATGATATGCTTTTTAAGAGGCGGGGAGGGTAGACCTTATTGAGAAGGATTTCAAGTGAAATTACTTAAAGGGTGTGAAGAGTTTAGCCATGAGAATTAATGAGGTAGAGTTATATCCAGAAGGAATGGTCAGTGCAAAGGCCCTGGGTCAAGAATGTGCTTAGTATATTTGAGAAACTACAAGGGGCTGTATCTGGAAAAATATGTGAAATGGAAGTTATAAGAGATGTGCTCAAAGAAGTAACAAAGAAATATCATGTAGGACCTTGTAGGCCATTGCAAGCTTTTGCAGTTTTACTCCATGAAAATAGGAGTGTTTTGGGAAAAATGACATTTTCTGACCTACATTCTAAAGGAACACTGGCTCCTGTGTTGAGAAGAGATGCTATGCTATGGGGAGAAGCATGGACATAGGGAAACCTGTTATTAGGCCATCAAAGTCAAGGGAATAAAATGATAGCTTAAAGGAGGTAGAAAGAAGGTGGTGAAGATTTAGATTCAGGGCATATTCTGAAGCCAACCTGATGTAATAGATGAGGGATCTGAAAGAAGGGGAGAAATCAATGATTCCAATGTTCTGGACTTAAGCAAGTGGTAGATGGAGTTTCATCAACTTTGATAAGGAAGGCTGCAGTTTGATTACATTTGAGGGAGGTGGAGACTAAGAAGTGCTGAGTTTAGCAGACCTATTAGTAATCCAAGTGGGGTCATGGAGAAGGGTGCTAGGTATGTGAGGTGCAAGTTCAGGAGAGTGATCTTGGCTGCTGAAGCAACTTTTGGGTCATTGGACTATAGATGGTATTTAAAGGAATGAGACTGGAAAGATTATCTAGAAACTGAAAGTATACAAGGAGCAGAGGACTTAAGATATTCTAACATTAAGAAGCAGAAAGGAGAATGAAGTTGGCAGAAAACCAGAGAATGTAATATTCTGAAAGCTAGGTGGGAAATAAAGTATGGAGAAAGAAGTATATAATTCTATTAAACATGGCTGAAAAGTCGAGAAACATGAAGACTGAACATTGACTGCTGGATTTAACAATACAGAGGTCACTGGTGACCCTTAGCAAAGCAGTTTTAAGGGAACTGAAACCTGGATTCAAAAACATTAACAGAGACTAAGGGGAACTTGAGTAATGAAAACAGGTAATTCTTGGAGGAGTCATTCTAAAGGATAATAAGTGAACGTAAAGGATTTTAATGAATGAAATGCCAGTAGTAAATGTAGCACTTTGGTAAAGAAGAAAAGCCTGATGATATAAGCTAGAGAGAACTGCTTTCCTGCAATAGACAAGCAAGAGTAGGCTCTAATGCGTAAGTGCAAGGTTTGTACCTAGATGGGATCATACATATTCTATGGTTCTGGGCAGGAGGACAAAGTTTATGGGTAGAGGAAGGTGAGGTGACATGGGTTTTGGGCTAGTCACAGCCTACAATAGCCAATGGTGTGATGAGACTGGCTCTTGTGGTTCTTATGACTCCAAGATGCCCCAAGGAAAACTTTGATGCAATCAGGAAACTTTGAGGGGATAAAACAGTTTATTATTTACAAGAATTGGAAATTACACAGCAACACCTGGGGACCCACACAGAGGTCAGAAAGAGAAAGAGATAGAGAGAGAGAGAGAATGAGCACAAGAGAGTATATGCGCAGGGGCCAGGGTTTTAGTGCAACAGAGAGTGGGGGCCAAGGGGTTTGTGAGCTCACTCCTTATTGGTGAATTTCAAACATAAGCATGGAAATTTAAAGTGCAAGAGAAAGACAAGATGTCCAAATGGTCAGTTATAGAAATCAACCAAGATTTCTAAATCAAAGGAGCCTCAGTGCAGGAAGGTGACCTGGCTCTTTATCTAGTTACATGGCTAGCAATGCATTTATTTGAGATGGAGGTCTCTGAAATAGAGGTCTCTTTGAAATGGATGCCTCCATAAACAAAACTTAAGTCAGGCACGTGCCTTACAAAAAAAAGAAAACCTGTCAGGAACTTAGACTACAATGCCATAACAACATTCAGTAGAAACGTTATTCTAGTCTGAATTTTCTAAATGAAGTAAGAAGATTGTCAGCTGAGAGTACAGATAGGAAGTACTGAAGATTGAGGAGTCAGAAGGCATGCAAGTCACCCAGATGTTTGGGTAGGCTAGCAAGTAGAATAGGATTGCTGGAAACATTGAGGACCTACTAGCTAATTGCAGACAGGATCTGACTGTGTCTGAATTTAATGTATCACCAGTCAACTTGCTTGCAATTTTTACCCAATCACATTCAGTTACATGGATGTAGATGTGGAATAAACAGAGGTTGGATTTAACCAGGATTGTAATTTCAGCCAAATTACCACCAATATGGTGATGTAAAAAAACAGGAATCTCTTCTCTCACAGTACCACTGAGCTGAAATCAGTTTGTCAATAGAGCCATACTTTTTCTAGAGACAAATCCATTTCTTGCCTCTTCCAGCTTCTGGTGGCTGCCAGCATTCTTTGGCTTCTTGTGGCTGCATTACTCCAAATGCTGCCATGTGGTTACATTGCCTTTTCCTCTTTGGTGTGTCAAATCTCTCTCTGTCTCCCTCTTATAAAGAAACATGAGATTGCATTTAGGATCCACATGGAAAACTCAGAATAATTTCTTAATATCAAGATTCTTAATTTAATCACATCTGCAAAGTTTGTTTGTTTATATCATTTGAAGTACCATTCACAGGTCAGGGATCAGGAGATGGATCTCTTTTGTGCAGCCATTGTTCAGCCCACGTCATTGAGAGGAAGGAAAGGGAGGGACACGTATTCCAGGGAGAGATTATAATGACTGGTCTTGGAATTTAGGTTCATTAGAATTGCTGTTATAGATTGAGTGAGCTGAAAAATAAGATATGATGGTCATGGAACATTAATTTATGAAATACATATAATGACATCTGTACATAATGATAATTGCAAGGTCTAGCATGTGGAGGACATGGTTATTGAAGAACAAGTTAGGAAACTGAGAAACCAAATAGTTGCAAAGATCACACTCAGATATGCTGAAATGGTCAAAAATTAAGATAGAAGTAGATAGAATGAATACATAGACAGAAGTTGTAAACCAAAGAATAAATGAAAATAGCATTGAATTAAGTTCATAATATTCAGTCTTTATATGAGGGATGCATATGTGCCTGTAAATTCTGATGTAAATTTATTATTCCCTGGAAAATGAAATAATTCTACTTAGAGAAAAAGTTTAATAAGCCATCATGGTTTTTTTTTTTTTTTTCTAACACATATTGTGTGCCTGTGTTCTTAGGCACAGTACAATGTAGCTTGGGATCATCAAATGGACAGGAGTTCATCCTTTGGGTTAGAAGGCAATGATGCTTCCAGTGTCTATCAAGGTGTCTAGAAATGTTTGCTTTTCCTTTTGCTCTAGACAGCTGTGTTTTTAAAGGCTTGTGTCTTCTATTTATATGTTCTGTCACCTTTCTTGGTGTTTGGCTGTCATCTGTCGCTAAATTTTGCTGTTAGTGTGTTGTTGTTGTTTTTTTAAGATTTATTTATTTATTTGAGAATGAGCCAGCAAGCAAGTGAGAGAGAGAGAGAGTACACAGATGGAGAGGGAGAGGGAGAAACAGAGTCCCCGCTGAGCAGGGAGCACAATGTAGGGCTCAATCCCAGGCCCCTGGGATCATGACCCGAGTGGAAGGCAGATGCTTAACTGACTGAGCCACCCAGGTGCCCCTGTTAGTGTGCTTCTAAGCTCCTGCATTCCAATTTGTAGTTTATAAGATGTCTTAGGTAGGGCAAACATAGAGACAAGTTAATTATAATCGTGTTCTAAAAATGAGAAATGTGACTCTGAATGAGATACTCTGCTTCTGAATAAAGTTTATAGACGACAAAGCCTATAAACAGACAGTCCATCTTGTATGGCTATTTCTCATTTGTACTTGTGCCATGAATATTCAGATATTCTATTTTATTCTATTATTTATTATTTTTCTATTGATATTCTATTCAGATACCATATTTAACACTAATAAATCTCCACATAAATTAAGGGACTGAATCTCAACGAATGATATGCAAAGGGAGTGGATATACCAGTCCGAGTTCTGTCTGGAAGCAGACAGCTCACCGAAATTGGGCATTCTGAGAAGAGTTTAACAGAGGATAATTTGCAGAACTGGAGGCAGGGTTTAGGAAAAGCAATGAAGGGTCTTGTAATAGCTGAGGCTAGTAACAGGGAGTAGTTTCTGATCTAAGCCTGAAGGGGCAAATAGGAGACGTTACATAAAATCTGGAGACATCCTGGTACTGAGAGGCTGCCTGAGAGGAGCTATTGTCCTTGCTGGACAGATCAAGTCAGCCTATACACACCTGACAGGGAGAGGAATTAAGAGCCACAAATCAATTTCTTTCCACCATCATTTCCTTCAGATGGCTCCCATCAGACAAGGTTGACCAGAAATTAGAAAACAAATCCACTTATTTAATTTGTATAGTGGGACTCTTGGAGGCAGCAGGCAGGTAGAACTGGGTGGAGAGTGGGTATGGAGGGGCCACCAGAAGATAGCCAGCGTATTTAAAAGAAAATCTGAACCATTCCACCAAAGAGAAACATATTAAAATATTATATGTAATAATTGGAATAATATTGTTTTTACATTAATATTATAAAAATGTAACTAATGTAATTATAGTGACATCATCTTTTATGGCTTTGCTGAAAGTAAATCATCTCTACAATTTAGGAACAGAAAGAAGCAAACAACAAAATGTATTGTTGATGTCACTATTTCAGTTAAGGTGAAAAGTTAGGATTACTCTTTTATTACCTATGAAGTTTAAGAAAACACCAGATTCAACAGATTGACGTTTCTCAATATCAAAGAATTAATATTTTGAGAGGTCATTCATAATAGAGAATTTATGAAGAGGGTTTAGGTATAAGCCAAAGTGATACAGTGGTCCTATGGAGGAAAAAAATGTCTTCATTATTTTTTGGCAAATGAATTTACCTATATCCTTCTAGGAGGAAATACATAGCTCACTTTTATCACAAAGTTACTATGTGTAGTATTATACTTTCTTATATAGCATATTCATATTCAATCCAATTTTAAAACAGAAAAAGTCTGCATGCTGCTCTTGAAAATATGTTTCCACTATTCATAGTTTACAGACCAGATGTTATTTTCTGAAGTTCAAGTAATTAATGCAAGAATTTTATAAACTTCATGAGGGCATTTCAGAGTGGGTAATATAATACTTAGGCAGAAAAAATAAGAAAATCTTGCTAAAATAATCAAAGAAAATCACATTCAAAATGTCCAAAATCCATAAGAATTCAATCTACTAAGAACAATTTTTATTTCTTTTCTGTGTTATTTCTAAGTATATGAGAGCATAGACATCTTTCTATAATTGCTTAACTTTTTTTTAAGAAAAATTTTTGTTCTTAGAATCAAGGGAAAGTTCTACATTCTATTCAACTCAACGAGTGAGAACCCTTCAGAATTCTTAGCAGAATGACCTAGAAAGAATACCTTAACTGCAGGCTATGAAAAAGAGATAAACAAAATCTTATTATCTCTGGGTAATGTGCTATTACTGTTGTATTTCCAAACCCATAGGGTCTGTTCCATATCCATTTTCTATAACTGAACAATTTTGGTAAGATCTTTTTTCTCCCCCATAACATTAAGTAAAAACAGAAGTATCAATGCTAAGTGAAACTAAATAGATGGTAATGTCCCTTTTAGTGTCTAAATCTTTCAGTTCAGGAAAGATGCCTGATATCCTGTCTCTGTTTACATGTTTGCTAGGCATATCGGAGCATAAAAATGAATGTGACACAATTAATAATCCATATGTACAACAATTTTTCAATGCATCTCCTGCTGGGTATTGTGTTCAGTTGTTGAAGGTACTGAAAGGAGTGGCACAGGCCTCCAATTAGACAGGAGTGGGGCAAACAATGAGTTACTAAGACTGACCTATGCACACCATGTTTTTTGAATGTAAAGGAGAAGCCCCTCATTCTGTCTGGGAGGGGAGTATATCAGAGGAGGTTATTCAGAGAAGGAGAGCAAGAGTTCAGTGTTAAAGAGTGAATTAACCAGTGGGAGGAGACTGTCCTAGGAAGAGGGTAAAAGCGCATTCTGAGAACTGCACATGACTTTATAGAAGGATCCATGACGTTGGACATTAATTCATCAGGGTTCTTAAACAAAATCAGAAGTTGTCCAAAAACTAAATATATCCTTCAGTAGAACTTTTGATTTAGAAAACCTTGGTGTAATTTCTTTGGACAGAGAGGGCAACACTAATTAATAGGGAAAATGTTTGCGAGTAGGAGAAAAGGAAGACATTCCCAAATTATTTTATACTCTAGGGTTTAGTTTGGAAATTCCATAAGAGGGAAGTGCTTTAAAAAAACCTTAATACTGAACACAGTTGAGTAAATATATTCTCCAAATGTGAACTCACAGGGAGGGAGTTGTGGGGTTCAAGGAATATATTTTTATATATTACCATAATATTTAAATGTCTTCTTAAATAATAATCAAATTTTAATTAAATTTTAATTAAAAGAAAATGACCTAGTTTGTAAGTTACCATTGCATAATAAAGTACAATGTAATACAATTATACAAAAGGAATGAAGACCCCCTCTATGAACTGATATGGTAACATCACCAGAATATAATGTAAAAAACAAAAAGCAAGATCTCTCTCTCTTGCTCTCACAAATAAATCCTTGGAGAGGATGTGGAGAAAGGGGAACCCTCTTATACTGTTAGTGGGAATGTAAGTTGGTACAGCCACTTTGGAAAACAGCATGGAGATTCCTCAAAAAGCTCAAAATAGAGCTACCCTATGACCCAGCAATTGCACCACTGGGTATTTACCCCAAAGATACAGATGTAGCGAAAAGAAGGGCCATATGCACCCCAATGTTCATAGCATCAATGTCCACAATAGTCAAACTGTGGAAGGAGCCAAGATCCCCTTCAATAGACAAATGGATAAGGAAGATGTGGTCCATATATATAATGGACTATTATTCAGCCATGAGAAATGATGAATACCCAGCTTTTGCATCAACGTGGATGGGACTGGAGGACATTATGCTAAGTGAAGTAAGTCAAGCAGAGAAAGACAATTATCATTTGGTTTCACTTATTTATGCAACATAAAGAATAACACAGTAGACATTAGGAGAAGGAAGGGAAAAATGAAGAGTGGGGGCAAGTAGAGGGGGAGATGAACCATGAGAGACTATGGACTGAGGGAATCAAACTGAGAGTTTCGGGGGGGTGGGGCAGGGATAGGTGAGCCTGGTGATAGATATTAAGGAGGACATGTATTGCATGGAGCACTGGGTGTTACGTGCAAACAATGAATCAAGGAATACTATGGCAAAAACTAATGAACTACTATACAGTGACTAACATAATAAAATATTTAAAAATTAGATAATATCAGCATATAATACAATATGTCAAAAATAAATACATAAATACATCTTTAAAAAAAGCAATGTAATGCACAAAAATATTGCAATGTACAAAGCAATATTTAACCTTGCTTTGCCTTGTTAATGATAATAATGGTGAGAGTCTTAAGCCAATTCATAATGTTGAAATTTAGGTGATAGAGATAAATTATGTTGAATGTACAGTTATAGATTATAAGCAACCACAGCTTAAAATGTTGGAAGTCTTGCCAATAAAAATAACAGAGGACCCTTGTAGAGAAAGGTGGCAATGATTGGGCCAAAGTGAAAACTAACAAAAGTTATAGAAAAGGTGGTAGAAAAGAGAGAGTTCTGGTGTCTCACAGTGAGCTTACTTTCTGGCTTTTTCTTGTCTCTGTCCTCCCATATGTGTATTTATACACACACATGTGTGCACGCACACACACACACACACATGCTTGCATGCACAATAGTCTTAGAACTAATAGAAATGGCAGCTTAAAATAGAGCAGATCATTTCCAAGTAAGGCTGTCAAGGGCAGGATGGTGCAACTCAAACAAACAAAGCACAACATAAAAAATAGAGGATTTCCATAAAAATCAAAGTCATGATACATTCTTTCCCTACTTCACTGCATCCCCAATCCTGGCTTGCATACAGTTGGCTTAAAAATTGCAGTGAATCTCTTTTCTTGAAAATGTTTTCATGCAACGTAATCCTGGAATCCACTCAATCTCTTCGTACTATCCAGTATTAACACGTTTTTAGAAATAAATAGAGGAAATCAGCAATGAAAGAGGTACTCAGTAGAAAAGTCCCTTGGGTTCTAATTTGTATGGTCATGGAGAAAATGCCTGGAAGGTCTGCAAACAAACAATTGGCAATACACACATTGTTCAGAATAGTATAGCAGATTTTAGAAAGGAAGAGAGTCTATAAAAAGGCTTTTGTGTTTAGAATGCCAAAATCCTAACATAAAGACTTCAAAAAATAATCGAAAGGGAACCTCTACATTGATGCTCTAACAACTTTTATTTGATAATAAGATTTAGTACATGAAGATGTGAGTTCAGAAAAGTAAAAATATTGTATCAGGGATATTGAATAGCTTTCTCTTTTCATGTGAACATGTTCAAAAGGCAGGAATATGTCTCTAACTGAAAAAAATTATTTCAAGGTTCCTGGTTTCTTTTAATATGCATCTTTTCATTCAAAGACAAACATGTGCATGACTTTACAACTTAACAGGCGAGAAAGATAAACTAGAAAAATGATTATGGCACCATTTATAGATATACAGAAATTATATCTTTTATATTTTACATAAAAAACCTTAGTAAGTGGTTTTAGAAATTATATTCGAAGGCATTCTATATTGACTTGTTATCTTTTAATGCTCACTTCTGCCATGCATGTAAAACTCCAAAAGATTAAAAATTGGTAGCCACTGCAGCTTGGTGCCAGCTCTGAAGTTCAAAGTGCGAAGAAGTTTTTATATTAATGGAAATAGTGTGAAACTGAGAATTTGTTGAATTTGTTACACTTCAGTATGCACTTGTAACCAGTTTTCATGTTTAAGAAAACCGAGAAAAGAAAGCAACATAAAATGTTTTTCTAATACATTCATGAAATTATTTCTCTTGGTCTTGCCATTCTGATGGTTTTGTCAACACATGGAGGTCTGTTCAGGGCAATTACACATAGAGAAGTAAGATCTATAATGTGAAGTATAAGCCAGAATGAAGCTTTTTTTCTACCCATGGAATGCAAACACAAATAGGTCAGAATATCAGTAAGACAATCAGGACCCCAGAAGACCATGGGGAAAGGGGACACGCAGGTGTTCAAAGCTGATTTAGTCAAAAGGAACAGTTGCAATAACTTATACACATTTAAAAAAATAAAGGATTTCCCAAAGCATTTCTTCAGAAATGGTGACTGATTTAAAAGTAGAAACAGTCTGACATCCCTGCAGAATTAGGACCAAGAAAGTACTGCATTAAATAATTTCAATGTCAAAATGTCTTGTTTTTGATGGCATGAATTTACCAAAACTCACCTTCTCGGAGCCCTTCATTTTGAAAAATCATCCTGAATAACTTTTTGTGGTGGCATCATAAAGGGCTGCAAGTCGGGGCCAGCAAGTTCGATCTCATAGACCTAAGTGCCTGTCAGCATTTCCATCGTAAACCTATATTATCTGCAGTTTATAGGTTGACTATAAAGGTCAGGCAGGATCTAGACATTGAAACCTTTTTGGAAAAGTGTATTTTTAGTCCGTGTAGACGACAAGGGTGGTAAGAACACAGGGTTTTCAGGCCCAAATATAGCTGTACATTACACACATTTAAACACATCAAAATAAATCAGAAATGTCCTATTTCTAAATTGACAGGACACAAAAAGAACACATAATTTTAGGCTACTGTCCAAACTCTCTTGTCTGATTTTGTTCAAAATCTGTCTTCCATCAGGATTATGCAGAGAACACTGAAAGCATTAGAAAATTTTTAGAAACAAGCCTGAAAAAGTTGAGGTTTTGTAAATGGCTCATCTCTGAAGTGTGGCTTATGTTCCAAGGCATTCACATGGAATAGCTAGGGCTCTTTGTTTTACCCTTTACTGTTCTTTCCTTCTCATATTCTCGAACTTAACAAAAGTTTTATTTTTGTCAATAAGTTTTCATTGTATAAAGTAATTCAATATGCAGTATTTCATTGAACTCCACAACAAAACTGAATAACCAGTAATATTACCTTCGTTTTACAAAAGAAGTAGTTAAGACTCAGCAGATGAATGTTCTACTCAAGGCCCTGCATAGGGAATCAAAATTCAAACCCAGGTCTTCTGAATACCATGTTCTATTTAGTGCTGTTGACAGTACTCTGTACTAGAAAAACAGAACCAATAGGATGGATATGAGTAGAATAGATAAATAGATAGATTGATTAATTGATTACAGGAATTGGCCCACACAATTATGATCTGCCATCTACTGGCTAGAAGACCAGAAAAGCCAGTGACTTAATGCAGTGCTAGTCCAAAGGCTTGAGAACCAGGAACCCATTATCCAAGGTCAGATGATGGATGTACCATCTCAAGCAGAGATAACAAATTTTCCTTTCTCTAACCTTTTGTTCTACTAAGGTCCTTAGCAGATTGGATGAGGCTCACCCACATTGGTGAGGACCATAATTTTTATTCAATCTACTGATTCAGGTACTAATGTCTTCTGGAAGTACCTTCACAAACATCCCTAAATATCTGGACATCTCTTAGCCAGTCAAGTGGACATGTCAAATTAATCATACATCCCTATCGTTTCAACTCTTCTACCCCCTCACTCATACAGAATCTGATGCTCACCATCATTATGGATTCTTCTGCCTGGACCCTTCTTCATCCCCACATATTTCCAGTTAGCTTCTTCTTTTCTCCACACTGAGCCTCTGTCAGCCATATCCCTGACATTTCTCTAGCTCATTGCTTCTCTCTTTGTCTTTGTCTTCTAGGGTGACTTTGTCTTCTAGGGAACATGTGACAATGTCTAGAGACATTTTTTTTTCCCTTTGGTTCTCACCACTTGATGGAGGAATGTTATTGGCATCTAGTGGTACAGACCAGCAATGCTGGTAAACCTCCTACAATGCACAAGATAGTGTCTCACACAAAGAACCATCTAACCCCAGTGTCAGCGCTGAGGAGGAGAAACCCTGCTCCAGCTGAACTTGACATTAACAACTCAAGATATTTTCAGCTTCTGCCGTAATTGGCTGTTGAACCCTCCAAGATGTCACCTTCAACTTTCTTCAGCAATTATAGCAGTGCCATTAAATGTCATTCATTATGTTGTTTAAATGTTATTTGATGCCACTGGATTCTACAAAATAGATCTCAGCGCATATAAAAACCAGAAGGGGAGGCCTATGAAGGAGTTTCTGGTCCATTTTTGTATTCAGTGTCTATTTTTTAGTGCTTCCCTCATTAGTAAGTGTTCAGTAAATATTTGCTGAAACATAGAAAAATGAGAATCTGTTTTCTCTGGGTCATAGGAGTATTTGTTGTATGTGGCTGATCCAAATCCTTTCCAGTCCTGAGGTCTCCATCCCTCCCCTGTAGCCCCTCTTGCATCCTCTAGGCCATTGCAAAAATTATCTTTCAGTTATTACACTCTGCTAACTTCATCTTCACTATCTTCAGATAGGCTCCAAAATCTTGCTTTTACAATAAATCCTGCTACCAGCCTTTTTAAAAAATGCATTTCTTTTATTGCTAAGCGTCTGGAATAATTACAGGCTCCAATTCCTCAACACATACAGAGTGTAACCTTTTGGAATCTCAGTGGATTTCCCAAATCTCTACAAATACTGCTCATCTAAAATTCAATAATGGCTTTCTAATTGCAAACTGAGAAAAAGCCATTGTCTTTTCTGTACCCTAGACCTTGCCGAAGCATTTGATGTGGTTTCTGATCTGTTTCAGGAGACTCTTTCCCCTAGCTTCTATAAGATTGCATATTCTATCTTCTTACCTATATCCCCAGATAGCTGTTTTGAACTTAGTAGGAACTCTTCCTCTCCGGGGTTCCTCAGTTGGACGTTTTCTAAGGTCTTGTTTCTCTCTGGGGTATTGGTTTTATTTCTAAGCTTTCTCATTTAGTCTTTTCATTTACTTCTCTGTGAATAGCTAACAAACTTCCATTCTAATTTCTCATTTACTGTTACTTCAACCTCAACATTCATAAATAGAAATGACTATTTTCTTCCCGTTCTCTTCCGTGACTTGGTTTTTCCTGCCTTGTTGCCCCTGAAGCCCAGAAGGTTCTATCTAGGGACAGGGCTGATATAAGAAGCCTCCTTTCCCTGAGCCTGCTCTATATTTAAATGGATTCCCACCATTTTGCCACATTATTGACCTAAGATCCTCGATTTTCTCCCTCCCATAGAAAATGCAGTTCTGCAGAACCAACAATTTCTTGAACTGTTCTTGTAAGACTACATTTCAAAATAATATCTTCTGTTAAAGAAAACAATTGCTCCTTAATGGTAATAGCCAACACTCTGGTGTATGTGCTTATACATAGTACTGTTATTTACACAAAAATTCTATGGGGTAAATACTATTATTATGTACATATTACAGATAAAGAAACTAAGACAGAGAGAGTTAAGCAACTCATCTAACGTTACATTGCTAGTAAAATAGCAAACAAGGAAATTAACGGGATTTGAAGGTAGTTTGATTCTTGTTAAAAGACCCCGTTTTTAACCACTATGTTCTAGAAAGACAGATAGATGTATATATAAATAAGAGATGGCCAATGATTTGGTGTACTATAGGACGAAAAGCCATGCAATTTTAAAGATGAGTGTAGTAGATTGGACAATGGCCTCCAGAAAGGTACATCCAAACTCTAATGCCCAGAACCTGTGAAGATGATATTATTTGGCAAAAAGTCCTTTTAGATGTAATTATGTTGTTGATCTTGAGATCATTCCGGATTTGGTGAAACCAAATCCTATGGTAAGTGTCTTTATAAGAAGAGGAAACACAGAGACGTAGAAAGGGTGATGAGCACAGAGCCAGGGACTAGAGTAATGCATCTACAAATTAACTGTGGTAACCCTAGAAAACTGGTAAAATGGGAAAGATTTCTATGAGGTGGAGCAGGACATAGAGTAATAGAACTCTGCAGAGCACTGGAGAGGTCTTGATAAAATGCATCTCACCAACAAAATGCTGCCTGAAGATGAGACTTTCTTATATTTGTTTAGTATATCTTATTAACAAATTTTAGTGGTCAATATGTAATGATTGGAATAAGTGAAAAAATTAAAGATTAACACTATTTTTTACTGTATTATAAATGTGGAGTTGTGTCTTTTAAAATTTTGTGTGTGTTAAAATGCTGGCTAAAACATTTTCCTCTACTTTAAATACCTAACTTCTTAGCTATCACTCTAGTTTCATTTATTTTATCACATTCTGGAATATTTTCATACCTATACAAAATACAGGGTCATCTACATACCATGTTACGATTTAAAAATAATTTCAGGTTTTTTATAGACAAAGACGTGCAAAGAACTTATTTCAAAATCTTAATCATTTAGAATTAAAGTAATTCCTGACACCTTGGGATTCAGATTTATAGATCTTGGAATTTAGATTTATGTGTGTTAAAGGGTATAATTACTTCCTCATATCAGGTTACATCATTGCGAGGTAAAAAATGAGGTGAATGTAGTTTTCATAAATACACTTTGGTTCCCATGTGACTGTTCTTGCTAGAGTAGCATACTAACATTCCAAAAAGACCATGTTTTTCCAAAAAGA
Source organism: Mellivora capensis (assembly GCA_004024625.1). Lineage (NCBI taxonomy): Eukaryota > Metazoa > Chordata > Mammalia > Carnivora > Mustelidae > Mellivora > Mellivora capensis. The sequence continues at coordinate 35,825 of PISX010017459.1, forward strand.
AATCTTTAAAAGAATTACATTAATGAAAAAAATGAGTAAATGCAATGATTAAATTATTGATCAGTAGGGATCCTGGATTCTAAGACAGTGAAAATATTAAACATAGTTTTCTCAGATGAAACCTCTTGGAACAACAATCTATATTTATACCCTCCCCCATTATTTCAGGGCTTCTTCGAGGTAGAATAAAAAGGACCTTGAGACCAGCTCAAATGTGAATTGATTGAGAACTTAGCTTTTGAAATTCAAATATCCCTTACAGGGTGCCTGGGTGGCTCAGTGTGTTAAGCCTCTGCCTTTGGCTCAGGTCATTCTCAGGGTCCTGGGATCGAGTCCTGCATCGGGCTTTCTGCTCAGCAGGGAGCCTGCTTCCCCCCCCCACCCCGCCGCCCCACCTGCCTCTCTGCCTACTTGTGATCTTTCTCTGTCAAATAAATAAAATCTTAAAAAACCCAAAAAACAAATACCCCTTATATCATGTCAGTCATATCTGTTTCATATATATTGGATTCACACATATATATGAGTAGATATATAGCCCTGATATATACATGTGTATATATAAAATAATCTGAAATATATATAGCTGTTTCATATATATATGAAATCTATATAGTTGTTTCATATATATATGAAATCTATGTATAATCCTGAAGTGTTTTTTTCAGATGTACATATATTTATTACAGATTTTTAAAAATTAATTTCTTTTAACTTAAGTTCAATTAATATATAGTTTGTTATTAGTTTCAGTGGTAGAGTTCAGTGTTTCATCAGTCTTACATAGTACCCAGTGTTCATTACATCATATGTCTTCCTTAATGTCCATTACTCAGTTATGCCATCCCTCCACTCCCCTCACCTCCAGCAACCCTCAGTTTGTTTCCTATGATTAAGAGTCTCTTATGGTTTGTCTCCCTATTTGACTTCACCTTGTTTTATTTTTCCCTCCCTTCCCCTCTCATCCTCTGCACTGTTTTTTATATTTCACATTAGAGTGAGATCATATGTAATTGTCTTTCTCTGATTGACCTATTTTGCTTAGCATAATACCCTCTAGTTCCATTCACATCATTGCAAATGGCAAGATTCCCTTTTCTGGTGGCTGAGTAGTATTCCATTGTATATACATACTGTACCTTTATCCATTCAACAGATTCTTTAGTTATATTATTCAGGTACATATTTCGTATATATGCACACACATATAGCCCTATGTTCATTCTATTTATTATTATTATTACCTTAACTTGGAATTACTAGAACTAAAGTATCAGGTGTCTCTATTTTGTGATACTTAGCTACTTTGCAAAAGTAATCATGATCAACACATGTAGGACTCAGCTAAAAGCAAGGAGGTGATGGAAACATTTCTAACACCAAAATACACCTAAGTATCAAAGCAATCCCACTTATTTCTAAACAAGAAGAAAATATTATTTATTTATTAACTAATTGGGTTAAATTCTTCTGAAGTAATGTCTGGATAGAATCTCTTACAAATATGAAAAAGAAATAGAAATGCCTAGGTATCACCCTCTGTTATGTCTCATTTTCTTATCTGAAAAATGAGAGCAATAATGCTTATGCCTCTTTGTGTTTGTTTTTAGGACAAGACAATAATAAATTTTAGCAATAATCAATAATTGAACATAATTACTACATGTTATATATAAGTAAGGCACTGTGCTATGCTCTGTAAAAATGTAAATATAGATATATTTAATATAAATATATTATTCATATGAAATATGTTTAACGTATATATTGAATTATATATATAATTTATATATCAATATAAATATATAAATATAAATAAATATATGAATAAAAATATGGACAGAGTATAATAATTAAGCTTACATAAGTTTTCTATTGCTGCTATAACAAATTACCACAAGCTTAGCATCTTAAAAACAACACAAATTTATTATCTTACAGTTCTGCAGGTCGAATGTCTGTTGCTCATCCCACAGGGTGAAAATCGAGATTTGCGCGGCTGAATTCCAATCTGGAGTCTGGTTCTTAGCTCATTCAGGTTGTTGGCAGAACTCAGTTCCCTACAATTGTGGGACTGAGGACCCCTTTTTCTTGCTGACTGTAAACCGAGGGTCAGGCTCAGCTTCCAGAGGCCACCACATTCCCTACCTCCCTGCGCCTTCCTCCATCTTGAAGACCAGCAGCTTCCGGTGGAATCTCTGTCCTATCACATCTCTCTGACCCACCGGGAAAGGGTCTTCCCTTTTTAAGGACTCGGAGATTGGACCCAGCTGGATAATCCAATTTAACCTCCCCATCTAAAGGACCCTTAATCCCATCTACACAGAAATTTTGCCCAGTGATAGAAATTATTCACAGGTCCCAGGGATTGGGGCATAGACAGATAACGGCAGAATCATTATTCTACCTACCCCAAACTCCAAACTTCATGTATACAGAATTTTATAAAATGTATAAAAGTGAACAAAAAAACAAGCAAATAAAGCAAGTACATACCCAGCAATCACATAAGGCAGAACGAGCATCTTGCTGCAGGAAACCGCACATTCAGTTCAGTAAGGAAGTAATGGAACTATTCCTTCGCTTGGGAATAAAACAAAACAAAACAAAACAAGACCTTAAAACAGGCTTTTTTCTCTTATAAGAAGCTATTTTCTGTTACCCTGATCTCCTTTTGCCTCCTCCATGTTTCTGACTGCAGCAGTTAAAGAGCCCTAAAGAAGGAACGGAAATGCCATTTTTATCAGAGGCAAGCCAGCCATCTCCCATCCTCAAGAAATGCAGCTCCTAAACTGATGGGCTTGGGAATCCTGGGTATTTTGCTGATAATCAACTTTAAGACTTTTTTTTTTTTTTAAGTGTTCTTTTGTGGAATATTTGCTTAGAAATTCTCCATTTCCTTCTTTATTTACTCTTAAGAGATTGTGATCAGAGGTTAGTTATATGACTTTGGTTCTCCTCCCTGTGGCTGAATTCTTGGGAACATGGCCAATATTAGCAGACCACATTGTATTTCTCCTATCTTGTTTATATTTCCTTTTCATATCTCTATCATTATCAATTGTTGCCCTTGATCACAACCTAATTCTCTTCTTCAGTTCAGTCCAGTCCCTGCAGAATGGTGGGGGATTTTTTTCTTGACCTTTATTTACTGTACTGAATTTTTCTACCTTTAAGTATAAAAGTAATTCCTTTTACTACTGGAGTATAGTAATCTACTTCTAGGCCTTTTCAATTTAAACTATATATACATATATATGAGATATATATAAATATACACATATATGTATATGTATTTCTTCTTTTATGCATATGGGTATATATCTATATATATGTGTATCTTCTTTTACCATAGGGTTTCACAGAAAAGCAACTGTAAAAATCTGACCTAGATTAGGCTGGTTAACATTTAGCTTGTCTCACATAAGTAAAATAATTTTAACAGCTTATGAAGTGCTAACCGAGTGACCTAAAGACATGACAGACTTCCTTTCACATAACACAATATAAATGAATATTTCCAAGCTCAAGGTAAAATAGTACATTTTAGAGCAATATCTAATTAATAAAGGCAAAGAAAGACTAGATCATGCAGACAGAAGAAATAAAGAATAGCATGTTTGAGAGCATAGACTGAAATCAGACAGCCAGGGCTTGGATGCCCCCTTTCTCACTTATGATCTGTTTGAGCTCGGGCCAGTAACTTAAACAGTTTTAAAGCTCGAGGTTTCTCATTGAATAGAAGAAAGAGATAATATCCATCTTAGATGTAGTCATGAAAATTAAATGAGATAACACACCTAAGGTATTTGACATACACTAACTACTCAACAACTGGGAGTTTATAATATTTGCTCAGACATGGTTTTAACAGGGCTAGACCTCAGTCTGCAGCTAACTGAACAATGTGGCAGCCTCACGGACGGGGGGAGGAGGTGCCCCCTGACAGTGGGACCTATTTAGTGGATCCCACTAACGGGGAATGTTTAACTATGTTCTTTGTCCCTGGAATCCTCTTAAGCCCTTAAATGCATTCTCTTTAAATTATACATTAACAGCATGATACAAGCATGGTAACACATTTAATAGAGGGGGGGAAACTCCAAGTGAATAAGGAGAAGTAACTTCTATTACACACTGTGAGTTGGAGGGATAAACAGAATATACAAACCCAGGCTTCTGGCCCCAGAAAATATGTGTTCATATTTCAAACTGAGCTATCAGCTTTCCCTGAAAGCAACCCCTTCTCCAGACATCTCTTGTCCTCCCAATGGAATGGAATTAAATTCTTAGCGATTTTTAAAAAATATTTTATTTATTTATTTATTTGACAGGCAGAGATCACAAGTAGGCAGAACAGCGGGCGGGGGGAGGGAGGAAGCAGGCTCCCTCATGAGCAGGGAGCCCGATTCGGGGCTCGATCTCAGGACCCTGGGATCATGACCTGAGTCGAAGGCAGAGGCTCAACCCACTGAGCCACCCAGGTGCCCCCCTAATTTCTTTTTTTAAGATAAATATAATAAAATATGCATATTCCTTGACATGAGCAAATGCAAGTGGCACTTTGTCTCTGTTACCTCCTGGAGCAAAACAAACAACTCCCAAACATACAGTTTAAACCACTGCTTTCTTAGCTGTTGTTTCTGTGGGGCTGGGGCTCAGCAGGGGCTCCTCCTGCCTTACCTGGAGCTTCTCACCCTTCAGGCAGACGAATGGGTCTCCAGGTCCTGCTCCCTCATGGTTCTCTCAGCTATGAGTCTTCCCTCACTCCTCCCAGAAGAGTTTATATTTTAGAACAATTTTACATTTACAGAAAACTTGAGATAGTATAGAAAGTTTCCACACCTAGTCTTCCCTATTACTAATATCTTACATGAGTAGGGTACCTTCGTTACAATTAATGAACCAATAAGGATGCATAATTATTAACTAAAGTCCACATCCTTTTTTCTTTTTTCCTGATTTCCTTAGTTTCTACCTGATGAGTTTTTCTGTTCCAGGATCTCATCAAGGATACCACTTTATGCTTTGTTGTCCTTTGTGTCTCCTTATGCAGCTCCTGGCTGAGTGCACTTGTGGTCTTGCCTTTTCTTTTTTTAGTGCTGTCTTGTCTTCCAGGTCGTCTCTAGACAGTATCCACCTCCCCCCCCACAGTCACATATACAGGCAAGATAGTCTGAGTTTCATACATAGAGGCTTAAGAGTCTGAGACAGAGGAAATGAAAGTTATCACACTCCGAGGTCTGGGTTCCAAAGTCCCATCACTTCCTCTGCATCCTCTTGGTCAAAACATCACAGAATTCAGTAGAGGGAAAAGTTCACCTCTTCATGGGTGGAGCAGCATGTGTGTGGAGGGACCATGGGCAGGATTGTCACGGAACGTCTTCAGAGGCCAGCTGCCACATGTACGCCAGGCAAATGTTATCAGTTGCGTATTGACTTTTAAGCAGATGATGAAGAAATCATTATGACAAAGTGAGAACAGAATGGCATATTGAAATGGAATTCAAATTCTTATTTAAGGTATATATATCCCAAAATCCATTGTTGTGCTAGGATATCACATCTTGACACGAATATACATTTTTTATGGAATTAAATCACTCATAAAAATATTTCATTTGCTATGTGTAAAAGTGACACTTTTATTCTTTAGTAAATACAAAAATCATATGTATACCATTAATAAAATTAGTCTTTACCTTTACCATAGAATTAGGAACCGTGTCTCTCTGTAGAAGTCTAGGTTGTGTCCAGGCTTAAGAATGGAAATACTGATACTATGACAACACAGCCTAAATTTTCTGCTTTGCAGATGCCAGATTTATTTTTAAATGGTGTGAATCATTTCTGTGCTGAGAGGCCAACTTCAAAATATAAAAGAAAAATTGGCAATGGAAGGATTTTGCTGGTTTGGCTGAAGTGAAGCACTCTACAGCCTTTCATTCTAGTGGATCGTCTGACTGTGAAAATCTTTCCAATCGTAATACTCTTTGGCTTGCCAAAAGGAGATTACGAACTAAAGTCAACGTTGCAGGAAATGTCACCTGTCCTTTGAAGGAAAATAATAAATCAAAATGGCTTTGTTCATCATATTTAAAAGGAAAAATAAGTGTTGATCTACTTTAGGGTCTTCCCTCATTCCTTGATAAAGCAGGTAAATAAAGCAGAATCTTATCGTAACTTTTGATTTTCATCCTTGCTCATTTCCAAACAGAGAAAAAGGAAATCTTCTTTCAATACAGATTCCTAAAAAGAGAAAAATAAAAACAGAGACGGCGAAAGGGCAAATGAAATGAATAGTGAGACATGACCATGAAAACAGAAATCTTCAAGTCTGATATTAAATTAAGAAAGAGACTTTTTTTTAAGTATTTATTTACTTATTTATTTACTTATTTGATAGAGGGAGAGATAGAGTGAGCTTAGAGAAGGTCAGAAGGAGAGAAAGAATCCTCAACCTGACTCCCGCTGAGCACGGAGCCTGACTTGGGACTTGATCCCAGGACCCTGATATCATGACCTGAGCTAAAATCAAGAGTCAGACATTTAACCGACTGAGCCAGGTATCCCAAGAAAGAGACACTTAAATTATGTCTGTTCCTTTGACAGATACCAGGTACAAATTCAAGAACAAGAAGTCAATAAAAACAGAATCTAGAGATTGATTCCTCAAAGATTGGAAGTATTTGTATATTATGTTTCAAGCAAGTAAAGGCAAACCTATTAAAAAAAAACATGACAGAACTTGAAATTGTGTGTATTTTTTGTACCTCACTATTTTTTCCAGGGGCATTTTAGCATTACATTAAATGCTAAAAAAGGCATTTTAGCATTACATTATGTGTGATTACTACTCCAAACAAAGAAAGTGATAGACATTATGCCTATGAGGATACAACTCCTTCTTGAGGAAAACACAAAGAACTGGAAAAATGTTCCATGCTCCTGGATGTGTGAACACATGAAATATTTCACAATATTTGTGAAAATGTCTATGCTACCTAAAGCAATCTACACATTTAATACAATCCCTATCAAAATCCCACCCATTCTTTTCAAAGAAATGGAACAAATAATCCTAAAATTTATATGGAACAAGAAAAGACCTCGAATAGCCAAAGGAATATTGAAAAGAAAGCCAAAGTTGGTGGCATCACAATTCCGGACTTCAAGCTCTATTACAAAGCTGTCATCATCAAGACAGTATGGTACTGGCACAAAACAGACACATAGATCAATGGAACAGAATAGAGAGCCCAGAAATAGACCCTCAACTCTATGGTCAACTAATCTTTGACAAAGTAGGAAAGAATGTCCAATGGAAAAAAGACAGCCTCTTCAACAAATGGTGTTGGGAAAACTGGACAGCCACATGCAGAAAAATGAAATTGGACCTTTCCTTACACCACACATGAAAATAGACTCAAAATGGATGAAGGACCTCAATGTGAGAAAGGAATCCATCAAAATCCTTGAGGAGAACACAGGCAGCAACCTCTTCGACCTCAGCCACAGCAACATCTTCCTAGGAACATTGCCAAAGGCAAGGGAAGCAAGGGCAAAAATGAACTATTGGGATTTCATCAAGATCAAA
>PISX010017460.1:0-43288 GCA_004024625.1 Mellivora capensis
GTTACTGCCTATGTTCTCCTCTAGGATTCTGATGGATTCCTGTCTCACATTGAGGTCCTTTATCCATTTCGAGTTTATCTTTGTGTACGGTGTAAGAGAATGGTCACCATTATTATTAGTTTCACCTAAATTAGTTTCAACTAAATAATAATCACCATTATTATTTAGTTCTTCTTTTTAAAAAAAAAAGAACTAAATAAAGGTAAAGATACATCATGTACATGGATTGAAAGAATCAAGACTATGAAAAGTCGAATTTCTTTTAACATTTCTTGTAAGGTAGGTCTTTTCGCAAGAAACTCCCTTAATTTTTATTTGTCTAAGTTTTTATTTCTCCTTCACTTTTTAATAAAATATTTGTTGGATGCAAAAAATAAATAAATAAATAATAGAAATAAAAAAATAAGCTCGCCTTTGACTACATTTGTTTAGATCAAAGATGAGTACTACCTGATTAATATTGTGAAAATTTATTAACACCTATCTCATTAGTTCACACAATATGATCCCCAGACCAATAGCACCACCTGAGAACTTGGGAGAGATTCATAATCTCTGGCTCTGTTCCAGATCAACTAAGTGAGAAACTCTAAGAACAGAATCCAGCAGTCTGGGTTCTCATAAATCCGTCAGTGTCTGCCTGACTCTGATGAATGCAATGGTTTGCTACAATACTACCATTGAGTATTCAGTCTTTTTGTCTCTTACATCTATAGCCAACATATAGCAGGTTATTGTGGGATGTTCCCTGAATTTTAAGATTACTAATCTTTGAGGATGAAATTAACAGGAATGATTACTTACTGGAACAGTTTTGTTATGCTCAGAAATCACACATTCTAACAAGTGTTATATATATGTCTTAGAGAGAAAGACTAGTAAACATGCTCCACCAAGTCACAATACTGGGATGTAATTAAGAAAAACAAATATCTTATTGAAATAAAACTTTAATCAGGAGAGTGAGTCTCAAAACAGAGAAATTGTGTAAGGAAAGAGGGTAGGGAAGGATGTGAAATAATAGAAAATGTATACACTGGTTTCTGTCCCTGGTTCCTGACACAGAGTTTCTAAATCCCTTGGCATTTCCTGGGTGATAGGAGCATCTTTTGTTCTAATGAGGCTCCTGATCCATCTACTGATGGGCTCCTGAGTAACTTCAGGATGGGGGTTTGTCACCAGAAAGACCCAACCATGACTAGAAGCTTTCAGCCCTACCCACTGTTCTCTGGGAAAGGAAGAGAAGGTAGATACTAAGTTAACAATGGATCATGTCTACATAACGAAGCCTTCATAGAAATTCCAAAAGTACAAGGTTCTGAGAGCTTCCAGGCTTCTAAACATGTAGGGGTAGCATGCCTGGAGGGGGCACAACTACCCTTATCTCTTCCCCTATATCTTGCCCTACACATCTCTTCCATCTCCATCCTTCAGCATATCTTTCTATAGTAAGCCATTAAATAAGTGTTTCCCTGAGTTCTGTGAGCCACTTTAGCAAATTACCAAATTGCCAAATTACCAAACCCAAATAAGGAGTCATGGGAGCCCCAGTTAATAGCTAGTTGGTCAGAAGGATAGGGGCCTTGAGACTGGCACCTCCAATGCTGGGGGCCAGGGTGGGGCAGTTCTATGGGATTGAGCCTTTAACCACTTATGAGATTCGAGGCTAACTCCAGGTGGATAGCATCAGAACTAGATTGTGAGACACCCCACTGGTGTCAGGAATTGCATGATGTGTGGAAGTAATGTAATATTGTGAGAGTGGAGAAACACATGAGTGTTTTCCTTATACAGGGAGAAATAGAGTCTATGCAAAAGACTGGCCATTCTGGACTCTAGAAAGATTTAGTCTGTTCTGCACAAGGACTGTTCAGTTGTGCCCTTCTTGCCCCACATCTATGCTGGTTATACTCTCAGAGGATATCGGGCCATGGCACAGATGAATTCCACCATGAATTTGTGATTTCCAGCCCTTGTTGGGCGAAGAGTGGATTCCACCATCCTACTTGCCTTTCTCACACTTGCCTAAAACTCATCACCACATCGCATGGGCCTTCATTCACTCTCAGAAAGCACCCCTGCCCCCACTTCAGAGAGGAAAGAAGTCATCAAATTAGAAATTCCTCAAATTTATGCCATGGAACATATAGATTCAACTTACAATCATATTCATCCCTCCTCTTCCTTCCTTATAAAATTAGATGATGACCCTCTTCATCAAAGATCAATACTTTCACCTGTGCTCTAGATCCAATCCCCGTTCCTCATAATTATCCCTCCCCTCCTTTCTCTTCAATTTCTCCTTCTATATTGGCTCAATCCCAACAACATATCTGTGCATTCAAACCCCTAATACCTAAACAACAACAACACCTCAACCCCACTTTCCTTCCAACCACTTGGTTTTATAGGATGAATTTTTTGGTAGTTTCTATGTTAAAAGAGCAGACTCACCAGGTTCTGCCAGAAAATATCTTTATTCTCCAACCTCTTCATTCCAACATGTTCAGTGGAGTTTGTTCTTGTCCTTGCCTGGGTGAAATATCGGGCAAACACCATAGTTTATCTGCTCACATTGAACTGTAAAAAATAAGCAAGAGTAGTCACCTTTTGACAATTGTGTTTTATGTGTTCCTGTAATAATCATGGGTTTCATTTAAGTTGCTCACCTCTCCTGAGGCCTTGGGGTGAAGGGTCTCTCTTCTCTATCTCCAAGCTTAATGCTTCTGCTTCTGCTCCCTCATCAAATAAGCCATAAGGGAAAGAGGAAAGGCAAAGCCAGGAAGATCTTATTTGATAGATAGTGCCTTCATCATTTCATAGTACCACTAGTCTTTGGGTACATTCAAAACTGTTTTTTCTAGGAAGCTATTTGTAGATTCTTCAGAGACATTCTTCAAAACTACTGATCTCTCACCAAAAAAACCTCCTACTTTTTCTGTTTAGCCACTTACAACTTCCCCTTGTCTCTGGCGATCCAGTCAATGCAGACTCTCTCTGGTGGGGGTCCCATAAGGCAGCTCTGTTATGTAAGTCCTTTTAGAACATGACTCCAGACATTTATTTCCATCAATATGGTGGACTAGAAACCCTGAATGACTCAGCCTCCCTGTTCAGAAAAGGAAATATGTGAAGTCTGGATAAATATGAAACAAAAGAAAATAACAATTTAATGAATCAGCCTCCTGGCAGTAAAGTGAGGAGTCTATCTTACTTTAAAACTTGGAACCATGAGTTTCCAGTTCTAAAGTGAAACACTGATCCTGGAACCATGGAAAGTAAGCAAGATCCAAACCAGCCTTCACCCTTAAACTATGTACTGAACTCTGTGACCTTTCATTTCCACTGGAGAGCTACACAGCAGCAAGAGAAACAGGAAATTAGGACTTCAGCCCACCCAAAGTGGAGAAATACTACATAAGGTGGGGCCTAGAATGTCTACTTAGTATATGAGTAAATGGGAAACAAACTCAGAATGGAAAGGAAAATTAAGAAACATGCCCATTTTGAACACCCCTATTATTTAATTCATAACTGTCATTTCCACTCACATAGGTTAGCAAACAATACACACTACATTTGTGGTTTAAAAAAAAAAAACACAGACAATTTAACTTAAACTGGTCCCAAGTTGGTCATGCCCTCTGGCAACTGACAGAAGAAATATCATATATTCACAAAAGGAACTTAACCTCAAAACAAGTCTCAAAGAATTCCAACAGATAAAGTTTCAAGAAACATAAACACAGAAAGAGACGAGGTGCCATGAGTAAGAAACAGCAGAACACACACACACACACACACACATACACACATTGTAGTTTGGGTTTTGTGAAAGCAGCTGCCAGGTCAGAACTTCAGATACAAATGTTTATGAAGAAGAGAGAGAGAAACCAAGATTAAGCAGAAGGAGAAAGTTGAACTGATGTGTAGGGCATGGCCACCGTTGAGACAGCTCTGCAAATGGAGGTTGCCCACTGACCTCGTCTCTTCCCACGGCAGGGCATCAACTCTTCCTTGAGGATGAATGTAGGTTGCATATCTCTGTGTCAGATACATAGATATCAGAATAGGTCAGGTAAAGATTTTTAAATATGGAAATTATCAAACAGAATTTAAAACAGGTATTTTAATGTTTTAAGAAGTGTTTTATTCTTTTAGAGTTTCTAAAACAATCATGTACATTTGTAAAGAATCCAATTTTAAAGGAGAACTTCTAAAAATGAGAATTGTAATAATTCAGTTTAAAAATGCAGTCGACATGTTAAACAGCAGATTAAACAGATCTAAAAAAAATTACTAGACTGAGAGAAAGATACAAAATTATTCAAAATGGAACTCAGAGAAACAGAGATGGAAGAGAAAATGAAAACCCATCGCTGCTGTTTTATTGGCGTTCTGTAGGAGATAAGAGAGAAGGAAGAAGAGATAATATCCAAAAAATGAACGAGAAATTTCCAGACTTGTCGAAAGACCACACCCTCAGATTAAGAGACCTAAATCGATTGTGGGATAAACAAAAAGAAATTCAAAGATAGATACATCATGGTAAAACCATGAAACACCAAAGACAAAGAGAAGATTTTAAATGTAAGCCCTGGAAAAAAGAAACTTTTGAAGAAAGGGGATTATACTGAAGCCTGACTTCTTACCAGCAATAATAAAAGCAAAAAAAGAGTGAAAACTGTTTTCACTATACTAAAAAGAAATTGTTATCATCTGAAAATTCTTTGCCTAGTCAAGTTACTTTTTCAGGAATAAGAGAAAATAATTACATTTTCAGAAAAAAGACTAAGAGTTTTGCTCAATGGACCGTTAAAAGAACAGCATTTGTTAAAATTACAAAAAGTTCTAGCAGTGAAAAGAAATATAAAATATTTGATAACCTCAAATTCAAAAATTTATTTTCATCAAAAGACACCTTTACAAGAGTGAGAAAGTAAGGCAAAGAATGGGAGAAAATACTTGTAACACACTTAACCCACAAACTCTACTATCTACTAAAATGATCCTACTAACAATAAAAACAAAACAACCCAATAGAAAAATAGAAAACCAACTTGAACTGGCATTGCACACAGCAGGAAATCCAGGTGGTCAATTAATAAACACATTTTTAAATGCCTAAATTTACAGCAAGATACCATTATAGCACATTGTCAAAAATTTTGAAGTTTGGTAATATCAGGGATTGGCTCAGATGTGAAGCAAATGGGACTTTCATACATGGCTGTTGGGAGTGTCAACCAAGAACCAGATGTTATGGAAGAGAAAAATCAAGGGATCCTTTCAAATTGGAAGATCTGAGATGGCCCTTTTACAAACCTTTAGCTGAGACTATAGAATAAAAAGTTGGTCAGACCAAGTAATTCCAGGGAAAAAGAACACTTTGTCCAAAGGCCTGAATTGGTGAAGGGCTTGGCATGTCTTAGGAGTGGAAAGACAGCCGGTGTGGCCAGGGCAGACAGAGCAAGGAGCACAGGGCCAGAAAAGCCCAGAATTCAGCTAAGCAGACAGGCAAGACGCCTCCATGCCTTTGCAGGCCACTGTAAGGATTTGGATGGTATTTCTGCATGGTCGGAGGTCATTAAAGTGTTTAGGCAGAGGAATAATGCTCTAAAAACTGCATTTCTCAAAGATCATGTTGGTCGACTGAGGAGATGGGTTGAGCGTATGTGTGTACATGAGGGGAAGCAAGGAAACCACTCAGCAGCCTTTGGCAATAACCCAAGTGATTAAGAATGATAACATAGGCCAAGGAGAAATAGACAGACTGAGACGTTGGTGATGGCTAGGATATGATGTGAGGTTATGCCACACACTCAGATAGGAAATCCTGGAAGAAGAGAAGGCTGAGTGTAGGCCAGAGGGAGACATTCCTGGTTCCATTTTTCACATGTCAATTTTGACATACACATTTTGCCTCCAAGTAAATACATAAAGGATGCATTTGCTGTGTATTTTTGGGTCCAGAGGGGTTCTGGAGCTGGCTCACACATGCTCTGCATCACTCAATGATTGCATGTCAGTAGCTTGAGACTGGCCTCAGTTAGAATAGTTACACCGTGGGGGCGCCTGGGTGGCTCAGTGGGTTGGAGCCTCTGCCTTCGGCTCAGGTCATGATCCCGGGGTCCTGGGATCGAGCCCCACATCGGGCTTTCTGCTCGGCGGGGAGCCTGCTTCCTCCTCTCTCTCTGCCTGCCTCTCTGCCTACTTATGATCTCTGTCTGTCAAATAAATAAATAAAATCATTAAAAAAATATTCTCAAAAATGTTTAAAAAAAGAAAAGAATAGTTACACCGTGGAAATTGTCAAATGCTACAAATCCAGGTGGGTTCCCCACCCCTCTTTGGAACATTGGTTATTAAACCTTTCCTAGCACACCGCTCTTCGGATGACAGGGGAGTGGTCTGTTACGAGATACAAAGTGTGGGAGTCCTCAGAAGGCAGCTGGGGGTTCTCAGCTGTGCTTCATTAAGCAGCAACTCGTTTTTCGCACATAGCTGAGAAGCTTAGCAGGGAATTCGTTCATGCCATCCCCATAAAACTGCGTGTTGTTGACACGGGAATGGCTGCCAGACTCTTCGGACAGGTTGGGGATAATTTTATAAGGAAAGGAGTAAAAAAGAAATGTTTGTCAAAGAAACCCACTTTTCTTCCTGTTTTGGCTTTGGTAATGTGGCAAAGAACGTGAAAACAGTGTCACAGGTTTATGTGTGTGTTCTGTTGGAAGCATCTGTCCTTGTTCCTTAGGGCCCTCTGTGGCCGGGTGCCAGCCGTATCCACACTGGGAGTAGCTGGTGGGCCTCAGGCACACCTAGCTTCACCCGACCTGACATCTAGACCTAAGCAAGCAAACACGAGGACGGAGCCCTGCCAACAGCCTCACTTCCCCCACACAACAGTGCCCTTCCAGGCAGCACACGGAAGCAGAGCTTAAGAAAACACAGTGGCTAAAGGGTCTGACAACTGCAGCAAGACGTGTGGCTAATGTTCCTTAAAGAAGGGTTCCCAGGTGCTGTAAAGCAGCAGTCATGAGTGGTTCTGGGAGCGACAACCCTGCCCTGTGGGAGCTCTTGGCGCACTTCCAGAGGTAACAGCTCAAATGGTAGTGATGGTAGCACCTTCCTCTCCTCTAAGACCTTATGCTTTTCCAGGGATCTTCTTGTTCAGTTTCTCTTGTTTGTTTTTTAGAACAGCTTTATGGAGTTGAAAGCACAAGGGCTACTATCTTCTTCCATTTCACAAACCAAATAACTAAGCTTCTGCAAGTCGGGTTTCCAGTGTTGGGACTGGGCAAAATTTGCTCCAAGTATTCCCCAACATTATGTTGGCATCCCTGGGCTCTTGGCCTGCCTACCTCCCCCACTGTTTCCCTGATTTGAATTCCAGGTAATGGTATATATATTTGTATATACCCTGGAATATATAAATTCTTTATATAATTGTGTCTATTGGTGACAGACTAAAAAATATTTGGTGTAATGGAAACATCATTAGGATAAATATTAACCTACCAAGGTGCTGATTATCTTGAAAGTACACGCATTCAAGTATAGAAATAATGGTTTTTATATATATTGAATGTTCGTGTGTGTGTGTGTGTGTGTGTGTACATATAGGTATACATTTTCAACGTCTCATCCTACAGACTCTTCTCAAATGCCCACTTTATGGCATTTAGGTGGAGTCAGCTGTGGAAATGTGAAACCCAAACTGGCTGTGATGACCAGCCTCTAGGACGCCCTAAGACCTCACCTTCTGTGGGGTCCCCTGTCATACTCAGCAGGGCTGACCCGTAAAATGAATAGGATCTTCCAGAAATGAGAGTACGTGATTCCTAAGGCGAGGCAACAAGAGGCATTCTTCCTTTCTCTCTTTGGGTGACTCACCTTGAGGGAAACCAACTACCATGTCATGAAGATGCTCAAGCAGCCAGACAGCAGAACCACATGGAGAGAAACTGAGGTCTCCTGCCAGCAGCCATGTGAGGGAGCCAGCTTGGAAGCAGACCTTTCAGCTCCAGTCAAGCTTTCAGATTAAGCAGCCCCTGCTGACATCTGGACAGCAGCCTCACGGAAAACTCTGCCCCAGAACCACCCAGCTATGATGCTCTTAAATTTCTAATGCACAGAAACTATGAATTAACAACACCTTGGTGTTGACTCAAGCCAGCAAGTTTTGGAATGATTTCTTATGCAGCAATAGACAACTAAAGCACTGACTTTAAAGCAGGCAACCTAAATTAAATTCAAGTTCTATCACTAGATAAGTAGTCTTGGGAAACTCACTTCATCTCTTATTTACAAATTCTTTAAAATTGAAATAATAGCATCTACCTCAAAACATTGCTTTGAAGAGTAAATGTAATCACATAACACAGAAGACCCTGGCGTGAAGTCAGCATTCTTGGGGGGACTAATTCATTCTGTCTGACTTAGAACTTTCTTGATTTTAGCACTGAATGTCTGGCATCTGGAGAACTCCCTCAACCCCAGGCAAATTGAGAGAGTTGGTCAGGCTAGCATTCACTGAAAATTGGTTGAAGGTAAAAGGTGTCAGTAGTATATAGCAAGCAAGAGAATCTAGAAGCATCAGGTAGACTAGCCCATACCCTATTCATCCACACATAAAGACAGATTCCAGCTATGAGACAGCATCACTCTATCTGTGAGACCAGGACAGGGCTATAAAATCAGGCTGCATTTCTCAGAAGTTCTGCAGCAATCCCAGAAATGTCTGGTCCACTGGGAGTTCTGCTGTCTCCATAACTCTGGTCTTACCCAGGAGACTCTGGGTCTTCTATGGAAAAAAAAAAAAAAAAAAACACTTTTTCTGAAGAATGGAACAGGTCCAAGTCCATACCATCAAAAGACTAATTTAGAGGGATGCCTGGGTGACTCAGTGGGTTAAAGCCTCTGCCTTTGGCTCAGGTCACACTCTCACAGTCCTGGGATTGAGTTCCACATCAGGCTCTCTTTTCAGTAGGGAGCCTGCTTCCCCTCCTCTCTCTCTGCCCTCCTCTCTGCTTACTTGTAATCTCTGTATGTCAAATAAATAAATAAAATCTTTAAAAAAAAAAAAAAGAAAGATTAATCTTGAACATCTCCCTGCTTCAGACACTTTTGAAGTTTGGGGATAATGACAGGGAAATGCAACCCCATCAATGCTAAAAATGGCAGCTCTAGAGCCGAGTGTCAAATCTGACCACAAAGGCCCTTATCAGATAGAATCTATGTCCTTCCCTGAATCTACAGTGTCTGCAGAAATCCCAGTCATCTCCCAGGCTCCTCCGATTCTCTGTTCTGTCTGGAGTTCTCACCTGTAAACCCCTTTACATTATGCATATCCCCCACACCCCTTAGACAACTAGCATCCACTCATGCCCCAAGTCTCATGCCCAGGTACTGCTTCTTCTTGGGAAGTTCCCCTAACACCCGGGGAATTATCATGGCACCCAGTGCTTACCTTGACACACTGCATTACAAGTTCTATCATAGTTGCCTCTTTGTCTATCCCTGATCACCATTCCCACTCCCCAGTAAGGACTGTGTCTTATTCACCCTCCTCTCCTTATTGCCCACAGTATCTGGCACATAACAGGTGCTCAGCAAATAATGGTTAATTAAATGCATCAATGCATACGTTAGGGTCTGTGATCAAAGAAATGAGACTGATGCAAACCGAAGGTCAAGCAAAGCTTTATTTCGTGCCAAGCATCGAAAATCAAACTGACCAGTCGGGGCCCTCTCTTACAAAGAGGTGACAAAGACCAGGACGACAACCCCAACAACCCCGACGACCATCCCTACGACTATCACTACTCCTCCCCTGCCTCACAGACTAACCTTTATAGAGGTGGGGTTGAGCCTGGCATACACAGGTGGCCAATGAGATTGCGACATACAGGGAAAACTGCACAGTCATGCTCAGTCAGCAATATGGGTGGCCAATTGAATTCCAATTCACCATAGCAAATATATGCACGCCCCACTGATTGGATGTCTCCATCCGGCCTGGCCCGCCCCTATATCCAGGGTTTGCAAGTAAGTTCCTCCGGGAGGGGCAGGGTCAACCCAAGCCCACAACCAAATGGCTCCCTCTGGCCAACCAGGCCCCTACACATGAATAAATGTCTTTCAATCCACTTGGCTCAACTTTATGAAGACCGACATCTGGGACTCAAAGTAAAATGCTCCTTTTTCCCCCTGAGGAGTCACAGTTTGTTCCAGTTAATCAGTCAACAAAGGCAGGAGGAAGCAAAGACTACAGGACTCATCAATTATACAGGATGCCCAGAGGTGGATGTCTATTGACGACACTTTACAACAGAGAGCACCTGCTCTAAGACAAGGCCAGGTTTGGTAATGAATCTTGAGGAACAACTTGATCTCTGTCTACACTGATCACTTAAGAAGTCAAGAATAAAAGTAATGAGTATTCAATGAGTTTTCTGTTTTTAAATTTTTATTTAAATTCAAGTTAGTTAACATATAGTGTATTACTAGTTTCAGAGGTAAAGTTTAGTCATTCATCAGTTGCATATAACACCCAGTGCCTGTCACATCACATGCCCTCCTTAATGCCCATCACCCAGTTACCCCATTATCCACTCACCTCCCCCTCCAGCAGCCCTAAGTTTGTTCCCTGTAGTTAAGTCTCTGATGGCTTGCCTCCCTCTCTGTTTTTACCTTATTTTACTTTTCCTTCCCTTCACAAAGGACACAGACCCAGACTGGACCATTTGACAAATTCCAGGGCTTGGTAGACTCCCTATAATCTGGAGCTTCTGCCCTCAGCTACTGAATTACCCACCCACAGACACAATCAAGACAAGCCAGGTTAGTCTGGGTAACGCACAAAAGAATAATTAGCAGGCAAGTCCTAAAGAAGCTGGCCCTCTGGACAAAGATGGGAACCATGAGGTCAATGACGTGAGACAGCACGTGTGCTGCAGGAGGGCTGGTGGCTTCCTGCCAGAGGCTCCTACTTCATGGGTCACATGTCTCATCAGAGAAAAGAATGTCTTCCAGAAATCCCAGTCACTTCAGCATCTGGTTTAGTGCTCTTTCCAGCAGGCCAAGGAAAGTGACTTGCTGCTTTCAAAGTCAGGTCAAAGTAAATAGAGGGGCAGGATGTTTTGACAAACAGACTTCATTCCATCTGGTAAACAAGAGAAAAAAAAAGTCAAGGCAAACCTTGTAAAGAGAAGCAGTCATGAGTGGGCAGCCCACAATACATTTGAGGTGAGTGAGAAAGAACATTAAAATTCCGGCTCTACGACATCTCATCTGCTACGATGCTAAACAGGGGGAGTGACAACATCTCATAGGCTTGTATGACTGGAAATTTGATATTATGTGGCTGTTATTTAGAAGACAAGCTTTACATTGTATGTGCTTCTCCAAGGCAGCGTAACACATCAAGGCACATGGAGTGTCAGACTGAGCAATGGCAGCTGTCCCTGGTATTAAGGGATGGGAGCTAGCATTAATTGAACATCTTTATGCTTTTACATATATTCTTTAATGTAATCCTTGCAACCATGCTGAAAGGACAGTTATCATCCTTGCTTTATAGATTAGATTAAGCAACTGAATCAGGTACATGTAACTAAGTAAATTTCAGAGCCAGGATCTGAACCCAGAGCTCCAAGTCTGCTGTTTCCATGTTCTAAAATGTCCAGCAGCCCCTCTAGGCTAAGACTACTGCATTGGCATCTTTGATTATTCGCAAGACAAGGGAACTGTGTGACTTCATTTTCCAATTCAGTGGAGATTTCAGCAGATCCATAGCCAATCATAGCAGGCGATTGATCAGAACATTCGCAGCAGGCACAAACTTTAGGCTAAGCACTGCTTGACTTTTGCAGTCCTGCCTTTTACCATATTGGGACTTAGTATATTTTCCACAAGATGGAGTATCAAGGTAACTGTATAAAACTCACACTCACTTATGCTTTTTTTTTCAAATTTGAAAATCCAGATTCCCCATCTGCTCACAGAGCCATGTCTGGAATTACCAGACAGAGTGATATCCTTACATTATAGAGCACAGTTAAGGAAGTGAAATGAATTTACAGTGGTTACCCTTTTTTGCCAAGAAACTCATCCAACTGGGGTTGGAAAACCAATCCTCAAATGTTAGGTATTAATTGGACCCTTGGCCAAAGCAATCACTCTACCAGCCAATTAAGGGTCTTGGAGCAAGAGTATACTGTCATCCAGAGCCAAGACAGACAGCTTAAGTCCTGGTCACACACCATTTCTTTCCCTCTGCCGCCAAACCTGTGGCTTTGCCCCTTTGTCTCCAGTGATTTGAGTTTCCCTTCTTCAGTCTGCTGGCAAAATTAGGGAGCTCTTAAAGCACTCCAGGACCTGCCTACCCATGAGTATTAAAAAAGAAGTCACAGCTAGTTATTGGAACTTGTGGAAAGTTTGTGAATTTTCAGTAAGGGTCCTGGAGGAGTTTGTGTTCTTCTGGGAAGAGACAAAGAGAACAGGGGAGTCAAGAGGAGAGGAAATTCTAGAAGCCAGTGAATGGGTCAGAATAGGATAGAACCCATGCTGGTCTCTCAGCATCTCTCTTTCCAACATGAAAAGGAATACATAGTCAAGATCTATACATTTTCCATTGTTTCCAGCACGATATTTACTATTAATAAACATGTTGCCCATTACTTATAGGTAAAACAACAAACAAGAAGCTCTAGCATCTGCTGGACTTAGGCTCTTAGAATTCCAACTCTTTTGCTTTCTAGTTCAGAGACCGTGGGGCAGGGAAGGTAAATTCTCACACCTCTATGTTGTTGGCCTTAGATTACCAAGGGGTTTAAGTAAAAACGATTTCACACACTTAAAACATAGTATGTACTCAAGTGTAACTATTGTTATTGTTCTCTGACCACTTTTCCAAATCTTCCATGGCTTCTCCATTGAAGAGGAAGAGGAAGAAGAAGGAGGAGGAGGAGGAGGAGGGGAAGGAGAAATAGAAGAAGGAGGAGGAGGAGGGGGAGGATGAAGACTCCTCGAGTATCCAGACAGTGAAGTGACCTTCCTACAGCATACGATCCATATGGAAGCCCACAGATGTAATCACAATCAGTTTATGAAAGACTGAACTGGTAAGACGGGAGGGAAATGTTTCCTAGCTGGCAGTTACCAGCTCCCAGAGCTCACTGCAGTGAGCAGCCATCATTGGCTGAATGATGATGCCACGTACAGTGTTGGCATGGCCTGACTGGTTAGAACAAAACCAACTGTGATATTCAAAAACACATAAAGATATCATTTTGACCTTTCTGATATTATTCCCAGTAATTATCCAAGATGTGTGACAGCTGACTCAAAGAAAAATTTAGTGGCTACCACAATGACAAGTCATGGAGTAGCCTTAGAATTCGTTATTTCCAAGCCATTTTTTAATGGAAAAAAAATCCCTATCCATTCACCTCTGCCTCTTGACTTCCTGCCTCCTTCATTAAATATCCCTGTTATATTCACATTTCTAGATCCCTACATTCCCTACATCTTCCCTGACCATGAAACCAGTAACAATGATACAGGCATTTGTCCAATGTGTATTTTTATTGAGTTCCCTCAATATAAGTGAAATAAGTGGGCCCAGGGGGATGGGTTCAGAATGCATATTGAGAAAATACATCTGTTCTGATAAGTGTCAGGGGTTTAGTGGCAAAGCAATTCATTTACCAGTAGATCAGAGCCATGTGCCAAGGACTTTGAAAATCCTAACAGAAAAGATGGAAAACTTTCTTCAAGGCAAAGAGACCCATGAAAACGGGCTGCAAGTTTTAAAATGAACCATGAGAGATTTGTAGATGAAGAAGCATGCCCCCTGGACTAAGGTACTCCTGGTCCTCCTTGTCATGTTTCGCCTCACCAGTTCCCAGTTCTGCTGCAGCCAGGTCTTGCCAACACCTGCTGTGCCCAGGGGAACACTGCAAGTTGAACCCTGCAGCCCTACTCTCCCCACCATGAGATACAGCCTTTGTGGCATCTGTGGTCTAACACCCCAATACCAAGGGCAAGATGGACTTTGGCTCCAGGGGACACAAATCCAGAGGACCTAAAACTTACAACCATAACTTTTAATGGCTGCATTAAAAATTTTTTTTTTGCATTTAAAGATTAAAAACTACTGAATTCATTCAATATCATGGAAACAGCATTAATAGAAGCAGGATGTTCTGGGTTGTACTCATTTGTACCCATTGCTGTCAACATCTGTGAGTGAGCCGATCAGAAGGCTTACTTTGTGCTACCCGTCCTGATCACCAAAAGTCAGGCCAGATCTTTTCAATCCCTCCTGCTAAGATCACTGGCCTGGGTCTTAGGTGTCAGGGTGCCAAAGGAGGGCAAAAGAGATTGAAGAGAATCATCTTCATAGCTACCATTACCAAACACTGGGGCTTAAAAGCTTTATATCCAGTCATTGATTGATCCCAACCTTATAGAATAGATACTTCTGTGCACATTTTACACATGAGGATTCCAAGGCTTAAAGAGATATACAGTAACTTGCCCCAAGTATACAGTTACTATATATATATACACACACACACATACATACATACATACACACACACACACACACACACACACATACAGTACAGTATACTGCAGGATTTGGGATCAAAATCAGAGCCATACTATATTTGGCATATATTATAAACTCCCATTTAACTACTATATCAGTGCATCTCAAACTTGAATATTCATTCAAGTCACATGGAGAATGTTGTCAAAACACAGATTTTGATTCTAGAGATCAGGGGCAAACCTGAGATTTGGCATTTCGAACAGGAACCTGGGTAATGTGGGTACTGCCTGTCTTGACCATCACTTTGAGAACTGAGGTTCTACACAGTACTCCCTCCTATATGTATGAAAGGGGTACCCACAAGTGGAAGATGGAGGGGTACAGAGAAGGAAGAAGCAGGAAGGGAGCAAGCTTTCCTTCTGCAAAATGTCCCATCCCATATTACATATATGAGAGTTAAGACACCCACAAAGTCACTAAGTTTATTCCATGAAATCTCTTAACTAGGATCTAAATGCCAGCCCCATGGATCTATTTCACAGATCTTTACTGAAACACTGGAGCCCCAATTTCGCATTTTAAGAAATCAGCCTGTGGGGAGTAATAACTGATGAAACTCCTTCCCCTAGGTTGAAACCCGAGGACTAAGTCCAGTCACAATCGAGCAAGCCTGAAAGCTTGCAAGTATCCCACCACTTGCACTGTGGGAATGTGAAAGCTGCTTCCCTTCAGGGACGCCTCAAAGTCAATCAAGGTCCTAAAGACTGGTCTCTCAGCTGGAAGTGGGGACAATGACATTTCTCAATGACACTTCCTTCCTCATGGAGCGTCCTCATGGAAGATGGTTTCATTTTCACTCAGAGCATCAGGGTTGACTCTTGAGAGCAAGTTGAGGACATACAGGAATACTCCAGGGACATCTGTGAGCATCTGAAACTCCAGGCCTGCACATGGTGCTGGAAGTAACTTGGGAGCACAGCAATGTGTCTGGGCCTGACCAGGGCAAACATTGCCCTTCTGGGCTTCTTTTGTCCCATTTGGCTCCCCCTCTCATTTGTGGGCATCCTTTATCCTCCCCACACCCGGAGAGCAGAATCGGGAAGTGCACGGCGCAGACCTACACCCTCATTCTTGGCAGAGCTCATCCTTCCTGGAGAAAACATGCAGTTCTGTGACCACCCCTAAAGAGTGTGGTGAGGGTTGGGCAAGAAACATGATGTGTTTCCATCCCAACTTTCATAAGTCTGTGGCCGGAAATTTTAGGGAGTGATTCTTCCATGAAATTGTCATCCATTGATCCATTCATTCAACAAACATCCACTGAGTGTCGACTATGCACTAAGCCCTGGGGCTCCAGCAGCGAGTGCAACACAGTCCCTGTGCTTGAAGGATTTAGAGTCTAGAGGGAGAGACAGACATGCAAACAAATCAGATGATACATATCGTGTCCCTGAATTACTTCCCATTCTTTGTGTGGGGCTGGGCTTTCAGACACTGTAATAGAGACTTGCTCACAAGTGAGAGGGAACAAGAAGAGAGAGCACCTACACCTGTTGGGCACCTACTGTGTGCCGTACTTGACAAATCCCTTCACTGCTTCCCAATCTTTCCACATCATTGTTCATCTGAAAAATGGAAATAGCCCAGTAATACACTCAGGTAAACTCAGGAGGCTACTCCCACCTGGAAGCCACCTGCCCAGGCTCCAACCCACAAGAGGCCAAGGAGATCCACATCTCAGTCCCAACTAACCCTTTCTTGGAGGCCTCATTGTGCTGGAGAGCCAGGAAAGAACACATTCAGCATCATCTAAACCTCACAACTTTACAAATGGGAAAACTGGATGCATGAGTTTAAGAAACTTGTTCTAAGTGTCACAGCTCATAAGATGTGAGATTGAGATTCAATCCTAGGCCCGTCTTCTTTAAAATTCATGAGAGTTTCCCTTTGGCATGACACTGCTCCAGCTCCCCCTTCACTGAGGGAAACACTTCACTGAGGAGTGGGCCCCGGGAAAGGGATCTTGACGAATGAACAGTGGCTTGGGAGAGAGGGGGAGAGAAGAGATTTCCAAGCAGAGGAAACAGCAGGTGCTGACACACAGGGACGTGAAATAGATTTTTCCATCCCAAGCTAAGAACTATATAACAGCATTCATTCATAAGTGATGAGAATAAAAGGAAACTAGTTATTACAGCAAGTTACTTGTAATCATTTCCCTCCTCATCTTTTAAGGAGAAAGGATACTGTTCCAAGCAGGTTAAGTTTCCAGATTTGTGCTGCTGGCTAAGTTGGGGGATGGAAGGGAGCCACTCAGGCGAGGTGGTGGGGCGAGGTGAGCCTGCACTGGGAGAAGGGGACAGAGACCAGAGGCAGAGTGGGAGTGGAAGCGGGTTGGGTAGTGGAGAGAAAGGGAGAAGCAGCCAGAGACTTTGGAGAAGAGATGACTGTGGGAGTCTTGCTGTGTGGTAGGCAACCCACAGATCTTCTGCCAAAGCCCAACAAAATTCCTAGGTTTCTTGGAGTGAAGTGGCCATGTCAGGAACGGCCTGGGGCAACTCAGTACATTTGGGCTCTACAGCTGATCCACCAACATGCTTGAGAGACCCGACCCTGTCCAACTGCTACGCCGAGCTGTGAGAATCCAGTGAGGAACCGCCCACTGTCTGCGTGCGCACAGTGAATCAGGGCAGACAGACAGGCCAGCAGACGGTATTCGGACAGGCGTGAGGCACCTAGAGGGAAGGGCCGGCCCTGGGAAACATCCTTGCCCATCTTGTTCCTGCCTCTGGTGATGATGAGTCATGCTGCTCTGAACATTCATGCATGAGATTTTTAGGCACGTTTTTATTTCTCGTGGATATCTACCTAAGAGTAGAACTGCTGAGACACAAGATACTTCTATGATTAAGTTTGTGCACATACCTGTTATCTTATTTATTAATTTTAATTATACTCTTTCCTGACTGGCCCAGGAGAACCGGGGCTTGACTGGTCTAAGTCATGGAGGGGCCTCCAGAATCCCATCAGTGGGTGGGTATGTATGCACGTGTGTGCTCACATGTGGGGTATTCTTTAGTGTACATGTATGTGTGTGTGCATGGGTGTGTGTGTGTGAGCAGAGAGAAGAATTGGAAAGAGCAGGAAGGCAAAAGGGGAGGCATCTGAGTAACTGATAGATGAAATGATGGCTAGGCTTGAAGGTGGAAAAGATATGGGTGGAAGGCATGAGAGGGGTTGGAAGCACTTAGTGACCGACAGGATAAGAAACACTTGGGGTGCTGGCCTAGAAGACTTGATGTGTCCCCATGTCATTTACTGAGATAAGGAATAAGGGAACATAAGCTAGTTTCGTGGGATGGCTTTGGTTTCCTGGTTTTGTTACTCTCTTAACCCACATTCATACTTTTTTAAAATTTAAATTTAATTAATTAACATATAGTGTATTATTACTTTCAGAGGTCGAGTTCAGTGATTCATCAGTCTTACATAACACCCAGTGCTCATTCTATCACATGCCCTCCTTAATGCCTGTCACCCACCTACCCCATCCTCTACCCCCTGCCCCTCCAGTGATCCTCAGTTTAAAGTCAAAAGGACATGCCTGCAAATCGTATTCAATAACAGACACCATCATCGGGGTTGCTATAAAGGAGTCTAAGGTGAATAGTTCCCTTTTCTTTGAAGGTGGAGATCTAATATAGACAATATTAAAGAACATCTGAGATGGCATAGACACAAAATAAAGTTCATTTTTAACATTGATGTATATATTTTAATACATACATATGTGAGTACAGAAATCAAATATTGACTCAAATGGAGAATAGTTAGAATGCATGATTTTTTTCAGCTAATGGGTAAACTATTTTTGGAGTTCATGGGCTAAGTAAATATATACCACTAAAGAAGTAAGAATAAATTGGGAAAACTAGGAATACAGTGAAGATATTAAGAGGATACCGATAGACAATTAGTTTCCTGTAGCTACCGTAACTAATCATCCCAACCTGTGTGGCCTAAAATAACAAACATATTCACTCACAGTCCTGGAGGCCAGAAGTCCAAAACCAAGGTTTTGACAGGGCCAAGCTCCCCACAAAGACTCCACGGAGAAGCTCTTCCTTGCACTTTTTAGCTCCTGATGGTTCCTGGTGTTCCTGGACTGGTGGCTGCATCCCTCCAATCTCTGCCTCCATGGCCATGTGGCTTCCTCTTCTTCCATCTGTGTCCCCTCTATGTGTCTAAGATTGGATTTAGGACTTACCAGATAACCCAGGAAGATCTCCACATCTCAAAATCCTTAACCCAAATTACACATGCAAAGACTCTTTTTCCAACTAAGTTTACAATCACAGGTTTTGGGAATTAAGTGGTAGACAATAGATGGGGCTTCCATTTTATAATACATATTATTAAATTCCATCCAGTGTTCAGGCTTCTTTATTCTCTTCTCTTTGTTGTGTAACTATTGCAACTTAAACCACTATGAGTCTCCAGCATTAGTTTTACTATATCATTTTGGGTCATAAGCTCACAAAAGACTACATTTTTTTAAAAAGATGATTGTCAAACCAGATGCCAGAAGTTCTCCTGAGACACTCTATAATTCAAACCACAGACTCCTTGGGCTATGTTTTAAGAAGGACAGTCCTATAATAAAAATACTGTGTGTGCTTCCTCTTGGCCTTCCAGAAGCTAGTGGCACAAAAGCCCCATCACCTGTGAGCAGGCAAGATTCTGGACCCTCTTGGGTGAATACAGAGTGAGTACTTGCTTGAAATCTTTTAGCCAAGAAATAGTCACTGTGCCCACAGCCCCAAGTCCAACAGGTTCCAGGGACATAGCCTATTGTATAAGGCATGTTGATGGAAAAAAAGATTTTTTAAGAGTTTCCCATTTCTTTAATCTTTCTTTCCTCGGTGCTGAAAGAACTAAAAAAAAAAAAAAAAAGGTAATTTGTTTGGGCCAGTGGAAGAGGAAGACTGGCATTTATTTCTGTTTAATTTCCAAAATGCAAACAGCTAAAAGAAAACTTTGATTTTCTTTGCATCCCAGATTGGTCAGGGCTGAAGTTTGTTGTATGGCTGTCAATGAAAATGTATTGGATAGTGAACCAGATGGCATAAGGCAGCATGCCCAGAAGAGAGGGAGACTTGTAAAAATGTTCAGAAAGGCCAAAGGAAAGAAAAGAGTGGTTTTTTGTTTTAAAGTTGTTTTTTTTTTTTACTTGAGAGAGAGAGTGCATATGCCTGCATGCATGTGGGAGTGGAGAGAGGGGCAGAGGAAGAGGGAGAGAGAGAATCTCAAGCAGATTCCCTGCAGAGTGTGGAGCCCAATGCTGGGCTCAATCCCAGGACCCTGAGATCATGACCTGAACTAAAATGAAGAGTCAGTCACTCTAACTGACTTAACCATCCAGGCACCCCAGGAAGAAAATTTTTTAGTAAGAAAATGTTTAAATATACAGTAACTAGGTATAATAAGTATGTTTTCTTGTTTTAATGGATCAAACATCTCTGTTCATTTATAACTTTTTGTTTTTCTTCATTTCAGTGAAAATTCTGTGACTCAGACTATAAAAGAGCTAATAGTGCTTTTTGCTGCCATAAATTAGCCATATTTCCATCAATGTGCTGCAATAAAACAGAGGGAAACTATCATTTTTATTTTTTTAAAGAATTAATTTAAGCCATTGTGTAACATCTCTCTAGCAAACATTAGCACAGGTATGAACCCAAGCCCTCAGTGACAACTCTCATGTGTGAGACTAACATCTGCCTTAATTTTGTTCGGTGGGGAGAGCTTCCATTTCACTTTATTTTTCATGTTATGCAATTACATTTAGGTTTTTCAAACATATTCTTCGATATGTATATATATATATATATATACACACACACACACACACACACACACATATATATATGCCTCAAGTAATTGAAGAAATAAGGAAACACTCCAATCAAGTAGAAATCACCTTTACTTCTCTGTGTTTTTTTTCTGGATATTTCAAGCAATTTAATAATATATGTATTCATATAAATACCTCCATAACCATACAAGTGTCTCAACATTTATTTTTATTTTTTTTCCTTTGTGCTTCTGCTGAAAACTCTTTACTTAATAAAAAAAAATCTTGGGGTGCCTGGGTGGCTCAGTGGGTTAAAGCCTCTGCTTTCAGCTTGGGTCGTGATCCCGGGGTCCTGGGATCGAGCCCCACATCGGGCTCTCTGCTCCGCGGAGAGCCTGCTTCCTCCTCTCTCTCCCTGCCTGCCTCTCTTGCCTACTTGTAATCTCTGTCTGTCAAATAAATAAATAAAATCTTTAAAAAAAATCTTGCAATACAGCATTCCCTTGAATAAAAATTCCATTAATAGGCCGGAATTATGTAGGAAGTAAAGTAAGCAAGGACTAGTATTATTCACTTATACTTACAGATTAATACCATATTATTAAATTTTCAGTTCCTATTATTAAAATAACATTTATATCCTGTTCAATGGGCCAGGTTTAAAAAAAATCAGCTCTTGAGAAACAAAATGCCCAAATGCAGAATAAACTGTAATGCTTAGAATGAATTGCCTCCATTACTCAACAAAAATAAAACATATAATATAAATGGTAAAGGTTGCAGAGAACAGCTGGAAAATATTGCCCTCTTGATAGAAGTTACCTTAATTGTGAAATCATTCCCAAGCCAGGATGTCATCATTTAAATTTGCTTTTCTGTCCCCTGGGCAGTATTTCACTATTCTGTGTTTAACTAATAAAGTTTATCTCAGTTGTTTATTGACAGTTATTGATGTCAGTTGCCAAACCAATAAAATACATAGGCTCTATTATTTATCACAAGAAATATGTGTGTTTTATAGACATTTATGGTAAAAATTTTTGTGCCTTTTATAGGTTCTGTAACCAATACTAAGTCTCTAAACTTCTAAGACAGCTTCTGCCCTAAGGGCACCGTTTCCCAGCTGTTGCATTAAAAGAAAGTCACTACCTATTTTGTAAAGTTTTAAAATTAATACATGTTATATAACTCCACATTTAATTAGAACTCTATTCACCCAATCAGACACCTACTTGGTGCCAGGTGCCATGTCAGGTTTGGGGGATAAATAAGATCTTACCAGTCCAGTGGGGCTCAAGTTCCCTGATCGTCTAGGTAGTGTAGGCTTTCAGACACTGGAAGGTTGAGAAAGAAGCAATGAGGATATACCTGCCAGCTTTTTCTGAAATCATAATTTTAAACAGAACCTCTTTACTGGGGCATTTATAAGACAATTACCAAGCCAAAGGGTAATCATTTGAATAGAAAAAAAATAATAATATTTTAATAACATCATGGATAATAGTCCAACCTGAGGAACAGAATCAGGTGATGTCTACAATGGACCAAGTATATAGGAGGTGGGAGGGACCCTTAGGGGCCTAACTTGCATACACAGCCAAGCAGCTTAGAGTGGTTTCCTTCCTTCCTTCCTTCCTTCCTTCCTTCCTTCCTTCCTTCCTCTCTCTCTCTCTTTCTTTCTTTCTCTTTCTCTCTCTCTTTCCTCCTCTCTCTCTCTCTCTCTCTTTCTTTCTTCTTTCTTTTTTGAGAGAGAGGGAAAGAGAGACTCTTAGCAGTTTCCAAACCCAGCACAGAGCTGACCAGGGTTCAATCTCCCAACCCTGAGATCATGACCTGAGCAGAAACCAAGAGTCAGATGCTTAACTAACTGAGCCACCCAGATGCCCCTCAGAGTGGTTTTTTTTTTAAAGATTTTATTTATTTATTTGACTGACAGAGATCACAAGTAGGCAGAGAGTCAGGCAGATAGAGAGGGAGAAGCAGGTCCCCACCGAGCAGAGAGCCCAATCTGGGACTCGATCCCAGGACCCTGAGACCACAACCTGAGCCAAAGGCAGAGCTTAACCCACTGAGCCACCCAGGTGTCCCCAGAGTGGTTTTTTATGCTAAATGACAGAATTAGCTCTTTCCGGGGCTACTTAGAAGCAGATGAATTATAGTTATATGCAAATACAATTGAGTCTCTTTATTTGCAGTGCCTTGAATTAGCCAATACTAAACCAACACTTCCAGGAGGAATCCAAGGTCAGGTTCCTTTCAAGCCTCTGGTCACCTTTTTACCGACAGATCAACTCATAATCTTTTTTTTTTTATGTTGATTTTTTTTATTTACTATTCTTTTTTTATATAATATTTTTTTATTTCTTTTCAGTGTAACAGAATTCATAGTTTTACACCACACCCAGTGCTCCATGCAATGCGTGCCCTCCATAATACCCACCACCAGGCTCCCCCAACTCATAATCTTTTATGTGCATTGCTGTTTAAAGACAGCTTCTTTAATATGTAGTGTTGGTTCATTACCACTGAACTCATCGTGGAGAGCATTATAATTCATGCCTGAATGCAGTGCATCTAAAACATGTATTTTCTGCTTGAGGCACATCACGGGCTTCTTAGGTTTAGGACAACTAGAGAGCAAGCACTTCAGCACTCTTCCTGGGGATCACTTTAAATAGCAAAGTCACCAATAAAAAGCACGAAAATGCAGAAACTGGGGTACTAAATAGACCGTAAAAATGGCACTTGTTTCCAGCATGAGAGCTGAACCAAGGAGGCAGCACGTCATCTTGCTCGACCCTACCTGGGACCATGTCCATTAGTTGACTCAAATTTTTTGATGCTCTGTCCATGTCCATGAGTGACCACAAAAGTCTTGCATGTGTTGATTTTGGAGTTACAAATAAATTTTACCAAGTAGGGGCACCTGGGTGGCTCAGTTGGTTAAGTTTCTGCCTTCAGCTGAGGTCATGATCCTGGGGTCCTGGTCTCAAGTCTCACATCAGGGTCCTCTGCCCTTCCCTCCGGCTCGTGCTCTCTTGCACGTGCCCTCACTTTCTTTCTCTCTCAAATATATAATTAAAATCTTAAATTTGTTTTCACCAAGTAGGTGAATTCACAAGTATAGAGTAACAATGAGGGTCAATTACATATGAGACTGTCCAGCCATTTTTAAACTTTTAATGTGAAAATGTTCGAACATACACAAAAGTGGAGAGAACATTAACCCTTATTTCTATCTGACTCTTTTTTCAAAATTGCCTCTACGACTTACATATTTCAGAAGATGAAATTTGTGCTTGCCCTCTTTAGATAGCAGAAAGATTAGCACATAGCCTGACTGGCTGATAAGCCAATGACCTGGTATTTGCATGGTTGAGCTCTTTGAGAATCAGAAATGAACAGAAACCATACTGAACATATCATTACAAACAAACAGGAGTCATATCAAAGAACTGGTTGTGATATTATTACATGGACAAAATAAACCTTTTATTCAGAAAAAAATAAGGATTCGTGGGTGAAAAGAGAATTTATTCATCAAGGATATATAAATTATATTTCCTGTCAGAGTCCTGCGTGAGACTGGAGTTAACAGCATCCAGCAAGTAATAATGAGACAGCAACCATCCGTGTTTGAAAAGCATTTTGATGGACTCTGGACAACACAACATATTATGGAAAACGAATCCCAAAAGGCTGGCCCAAGCAAGTGTCCTGGTTGGAAATAGCAGATGAACAGAGTGCGGGCTACATGAAAGTGAAATTGCTACTCTGAGGTATTTTATGATTTTAAACTGAATCCTCTTTACGCAGGACTTCACAATGCCAACTGCCAAAACTACAAGAAAATTATAATAACGATGATAAAAGCCAAAGTGGTAAGAGAGAAAGAAAAAGAAATCATTCCTTTGGGGCAAAAGAAGTTAAGGATCCTTTTCCTCTGAGTTCCACATTCACGTATTTTTAAAAAATTTCTTCCCATAAAATGTCACAGCACAGTAAATACTCCTACCATAAAATCGCAAAGATAATTTTTAAGCGGTTTTGTTTTCAATCTTGCATTCCTGAAATGAATACAGAAATTGAAACATCTGCCGTGTGCATGTGAATTTTAGACCCTGAGCGCATACCTTCGCAGACTTGCAGGGCCTAACACATTCTTAACCAAAGACCGCTTGGATTACCTTTCCCTCCTCTGTTCATGCCATTCTCCATAGCAGGAAAATGTATCATGTATCATATCATTTGCCCCAAACCAATTTTTCCAAGTTTCATGGTCATCATCTCCCTATTCCTGGAACAGAACGGTCTTGCAAAGTTTGCCAACAGTAATTCAGACTTGGGCTGCTAGTCACTTCCTAGACAAGGCTGTCTTGACGACCAGTACCTGGTTTCCCGACATTCCACTCTATGTAATGAGATGGTGCTGCCCTGTCATGTGGATAGATGTTTGAGTAGGATGCAAGAGAGAAAGGTTTCTATGCAGCCTCAATTATCTACCCCGACTAGTCAGGACAGACAGAAGTAATTGGGATAATGGTTTTGTGGGGGAAAAAAATTTTTTTAAGGAAGCCAGGAACTAAATAGGAGACTGGCCACATACTGTAATATGTCTCTCTCTTAAAGAACCGGGATGGGGGAAGGGTGGGGAAGATGTTAGGGAGAAGTAGGCCAGGATCAAATTAGGGTGGCTAGCTTGGTCCTTCATCAGCCCCGTGCTGGCTCACTTCCTGGACCGTTCAATCTATCTTCATTTTTCCGGCACTTGACATTTGCCTGCAACAAGGCATTCCCAATATGATCCAAGAATGTCTTTTATTTACGTTATGATATTCAACCCAGCCTTCATTTCTTAATTCACGTAAGTAAAGACATCTTAAACTTCTCATTTTAGCATAAAGCAATATTCTGAGCTCTGATCAAAGACAGTAACTCTTGGGTTCTTTATGCCTGCTTAATTTCAATACAACGTACTCCTTCAGAGAATTATGCTTTTATTTCTAAAAGAAAGCTTAGTAGGGAACAGCAAGCAGTAAGCCTGTGACTTCAGCAAGGGATCAGATGTCAAATTTAGAATAATCATCTAAAGATTAAATGTGCCTTCTGAAAGGATTGGTAATAATTAGGTAGCAGCCACTATACTCATCCAATTGGATTACTTTCCTTAGTGACATTTTTATCTTGGTTTTGGAAAGTGCAGAGTGTCCAAAGAATGAGTTCCTTATTCAAAACATTTTAATATCAACTTCTCCTTCAATTTGGGGAAATGTTTTCTACCAAAACTAGATAGATATATCTATTTATGTATAATTACTCAATATTGTTAACATTGAAAAAATTCAGTGAAATTAGGAGCTTTTTCTTACCCAAAGAGAAATATCATCATGATATTCCCACCCCTGGCTCATCTCCTTCACATTCCATATTCATAATTTCCTAAGTCAAGGATGATGTGTATTTCATACATTAATCATACATGTGGGAGATCCAGTCACCACTTTTTGACTCTGTGTGCGTGTGAGTGTGTGTGTGTGTGTGTGTGTGTGTGAACCCTATTTACTCCATTAGCTATGCCCTTATTGATTCCTTAACACAACTCAACCATTCACAGATGGAGACATATACATATGTGCAGGATATGTATATCCTCATGTATTTCTGTCATGTAGACAAAATCTGGGCTTTATCTATTTGATTTGCCTGTCTTGAAGGTTTGCTGGCCACAGGCTGGGTTACATTGCTCAGTCTTTCCACTGACTAAAGCTATCGTGAAAGCCATTCATATTGGCTCTGTGTTTGGAGAGGGGAACAAAATACTATAATTTGAGTTCAACAGAGCATATCCAGAACATATGTACATTACCCAGAGTGCAGGAAGGGCACTTGGCCAGGAGAAGCATATGCATACAGACAGGGAACTCTTTCTACTTGCCTGGGCACTTTTTTAGGACTACCCCTCCCACCCATTGACCATAGTTAGTTTTTCCTTGATGGAGCCTGCCTGCCTTACTCCAGCATAGCTAATTAAGAAGTATGAGAGGATGGATTCATATGGTCACTCCATTTATTCCTTTATTCAAGTATCAAGCTTAAGGACATACTATGTGCCAGACCCAGGGGCCCTAGGGACACAACAGTGAGCCAAACAGATATAGACCCGGCCTTCATGACTCCCATAGTTCAAGGGGGGGAAAGACATGAAATAATATTACAATCATTTCATTGATAAACTATCATTGTAGAGGCACAAGGTAAATGTGAATAACATGTTGGGTATTCTGTGACTCTCCCCCGGGCTAAATCCTAAAACCCTCCTAGCACCTAAGATGCAAATTCTTCTACCATAAGTTGCTTGGAGTACTAGAGCAATGACTGAGACAGTGAGCAGGACTGGGAACTGCTTGTAACTGTGTTTTCTTCTCCCCCAGTATCTACGTTCTACGTATTAACTTCTAGTCTTGTTGAGAATTCTGTCCTTTCCCTGGCTTGATCAGTATTAATGTTTACCATATCTGTATTGAGCTAGAGTTTCCAAGCATTCCCAAAGACTGAGTCAGTTGCTTTACATCCTTCTTTGTATTTTTGGCAACAAAGCAGGATATTAGCCAACTAATCAATTATTCATTTGGTCTTCATAACCATCCAGTGAAGTAGATAGGGCCTGTGTCTTATAGATTATTTCACTTATATTATATTGATTGACTGATTGTTGTATAGATAAGGAATGGAAATTTCCAGATGAGGTGACTGGCTCAAGTCACCAGATGTCACCAGAAGTCACCCAGCCAGAAGGTTGGGACAAAGTGTCTTCCCACGATGGCAGTCGTGTTTCTAATTGATTCGTACATTAGATTTTAGTAGAGTGATTTCATGTTTGTGTAACTTGACCAATAGGTGACAGTCATTCTTTCTTCTTCCCTTGTTTTTAATGAGGTTGTGTAAGAAAAGACTGCTGAATAAACAAGTTAAGTTGCAAACATTTAAATATAAATTTATTTTTTACATCACCCGATGGGGCTGGGGGGTGGGGTGGAGATCACCACCTTGTCCCCTCCATGAATATACCTTCTTTATATCCATACACTATAAGCAAGTTCACATCAATCCATTTTCCCCCACAACTCATAACAATTTAGTTAGGAATTTAGCTTCATGAGGCAGCTTTTTGTTTTGTTATAGGGAGCACTATGGGACATGCAATTGAGTCCCCAAGACTTCTTCCTGCCTTGATTCCTAAATTCCATCTTGAATGCATGTCCTAAGGCAGAAAGTTAGATTGAGATTGAATGCAATTATCTCAAATAACCCAGTCAAATTAGTGTCAGTACAATGATGTATGTCAATGAAGAGGAATAAGATGGTCTTGGACACTTGGGCCCATTGGGCTCTATTTACATACACCTGTACATCACATGTCAAAACACTGGTGTTGAGAAAATGTAGTAGCAAAAGCTATAATTCTCCTACACACACGAATTGTATAAGCTGACTTTGTGATGTTCCTTTAGCATACCACAGGTTCTATCCTACGTGCTTCTCATTGGAAATAACATTGTGATGGGTCACTTGTCAAATGAGTTTACTACCTGTCCTACCTCAGAAGGTGACTTGGGAAAGGAAATTATATATTTGTAGCTATCATTTGTTTTTAGTTATCAGCACAATCATCATGATCAATAATTTATTTTAACAAGCAATGATACTTCTATCGTTGATCATTTAATGTTTTATATGAAATTTCGTGTGTCTTGGTGATACCAATTCTTTTTAGGTTGACAAAGATTTATAGTTTATTAAATTGCTGGTTAGTTTGTACCTGTTTACAAAAATCCACTAAGACCCAGAATGCCTTTATATTTCTTTTTAATAACTTTGCCCACTCTCCAGCACCTCCACCTACCCAAAAACTTTAGTAAGGTATATCTTCCCCAAAGCTAAATCTTTCTTCTAGCATATGGCAGCTGCTCAATAAATATTGCAAGAAGGAGTGGACAATCTTACATAATTGTCTTAGATGCCACTGTTATAAAGCAAAATATTCAAGGAACTACTTATTTCAAGAGTGTTAAGACCCCTTGGATTATGTGCATTTAAAAGAGGACTTCTTGGGGTGCCTGGGTGACTCAGTATGTTAAGCCTCTCCCTTGGGCTGGAGTCATGATCTCAGGGTCCTGGGATCGAGCCCTGAGCTCAGCGGGGAGTCTGCTTCTCTCTCTGCTTCTCCCCACCCCTTTCATGTGTGCGCTCACTCTCACTCTCTCTCCCTCTCAAATAAAGAAAATCTTAAAAATAAATAAATAATAATAAAAATTAATAATATTTAATAATTAAAAATAAAAGAGGCCTTCCTCGTGAGAGTATTGTTGAAAACCCTCAGAGATAACTCTAATATAGGACTGACAAGACCAGTTCTGGAAAGAACGGATCTGGGGTCAAGTTTGAGAAATGTTGCATATGCCAAGCTCCTCCAAGAAATAGTAAGGACTCTGAGAAGTTCCCAGTCACAACCCTGTGCAACAGCCCCAAAACCTGGAACTGTGAGTCTTCCCTTTCTCCTTCCCTTCCTCTGTCCTTTCTCTCTCCCTCCTCCTTCCTTCTTTCTTATCTTCATTCACTCCCCCTTTCCCTCTTTCCTTTCTTCTTTCCTTCCTTTCTTCCCTCCTATTTTTCACGAGACTAGTTGAGGAACTCTCTTTAGAACTCTAGTCTCACAGAATGACTTACAACCCAAAGAGAAGAGGGCCCTCCCTCAAAAAGATCGTCCCTCAGAAAGATCATCATGCAAGTGACTGCTTTCTCTTCCACAAAACAGAACAGTACTCACCTCACAGAGTTAGGAGGATTAGCAGAGTTAGTACATGTATGAAGATTAGAGCAGAAGGGTCACACACCATAAATAATAAATATGAGCTATAATTATTATTATTAATTTCTGAGGTTAACCATTGGGCCAGCCCTGAGTGCATCTTCTTTGAATTAACTAAGGTATATGTTCAGAACACTTTTCTTGGTGGCAAACATTTTTGAATCAACAAATGAACTGGCTGCTCCCAGGGCTTGCTATTTTTAACCATTTTTAAAATGACCTCTCTTACTGTTACTTGGTGGGTGGGCAGCTGTTTGCAATTACAGCCATAAATGTGGTCCACAGGTAAGCCAGGGTTGGGGCATCTGGCTTTTCGTGAAATGTTTTCAAGTAACTTGCTGCCACGTTGCACTTGGAAGCCAAACCACACCCGGTGGAAATGTGCTAAAAGAGATGGCAGAGCGAGAGCTCCCTGAGAAACAGAAAAGTGACTCACGCTCGTAAATTATCATTACCATGGCAATTCTTTAAACATGCTGCCCAGTCTGGGCAGGGAGGGCAAGCAGTGGGGAGGAGCTCTGGAGGGCATTGCAATAAACGGCTCCTTGGCCTGTTGTTGAGAATGGTACTTTTCTCACATGAGCTTCTTCATTCTTTATCAGTGTGGCCCGAAGACAGGTTGGTCCTGGAGAGAGAGGCGTTCTCAGCTGGGGAGGAAGTTCTCCTTCCTGCATTGCCAGAAACCCCGAAGCATAAATCTGTGCCCCACCACAGCCCTCGATAGCAGCCATCCAGCTGCCTGTGCATGGGCTGGGGGGAAGGGAGTATGTTTTGCTTTCTTTTAAAATTATGAGATCTTGAATCCAAGGAAATAGTTAAATAAGAGATTTCAGGCAAATATGCCCCCTTTTCATCTTTGTAAAAGCTATCAATCTTTAGAATATGGAAAAGGTAGTCTGGGAAAACTCCATATGAAAGGAGCCTCCCACTCCTTAAGCCCGTGTCCCTTCCCACCGCCCTGTCACCTCACTGTCCTTCAGCTTCTCATCCTGTTCCTGGCTGTGTCTGGCTGTGTCTGGCTGCAGATGCCTGGTTTCCTCCATCCAGCCGTGGGCATGCTCACACCGGGTATGTATGTATAAGGTGTGTGCGTGTGTGTGTATT
This sequence comes from Mellivora capensis, assembly GCA_004024625.1. Taxonomy (NCBI): domain Eukaryota; kingdom Metazoa; phylum Chordata; class Mammalia; order Carnivora; family Mustelidae; genus Mellivora; species Mellivora capensis. The sequence continues at coordinate 30,388 of PISX010017460.1, forward strand.
GGCTCTGGGGTGTGTGAGCAGTGTGTATGGTGTGTGTGTGTGTGTGTGCGTTGGGTGTGGGGAGAATGTGTGTCATGCATGCATGTGTGTGCACGTGTGTACATGCATACGATGTGTCCGCTGGGTATGGGGATGTGTTGTGATATGTTGGGGGTGCGGTGTGCATGAGGTGTGTGTGTGTGGTGGCTGGGTGAGTGTGGGGTGAGTATGTATGTGGTGTATGTGTGCAAGTGTGGGGTGTGTGTATAACAGGGGCAGATATTCCTGGCTCCTGGCACAAACAGGAGGGCTTCCTGCCCCAAACAAAGCACTGGTAACTCATTCTTATGCCATCCTCCCTGGTCACTGCCAGGGCCAAAGCCTTATACTTCTCACAGAACATGGGCAGAAGATCCCATCCACCCTGTGGGCACACACTTGGGAGGGCAATAAAAGTATACAGATCAACTAATGGTTGCCAACCGGCTTTTCTGCCTTTTACAGGATGCTGGCTACATCAGTGACTATCAAATAGTAAATGACCACATCTTTTTTTTTTTTTCACTACTCTTTCTAATTTGTCTCTGTTTGTTGCCTTGGAACAAAAGAGAAAGAAGTTGAGAAGAAATGATAAGTAGGAAAGCGCAGGAAATAAAATGGAAAGGTTAAGAAAAGAAGTTTTAAGACACGCAACTGGGAGTGAGCAAAGGAGACACTTCTTGGCTGGTGTTGCCCGCACGTGCCACAGAGGAGGGCCACACTTGAAGCACCGGAAACTCTGAACAATTGCCCGAGTGTCCCTGAGGATGAATGAATTAGTGGCTCCGCACTGTCGACACCCCCTCACTAGCACATTCTCACCTGGAGCATGTCGGCCAGCCCGCATTTGCGGGTTCAATGCTGGCTTTGTGTACCTATTTCCTTGTGAAATGTGCTGAATTTTCCCCACATGCACACTTTTACATAATTGTTGCATGTTCTTGCATTTAATGAGAATAAGGTGATGCCCATGTAAAGAAGCCCCAGGTGTCCTGGAACAGTGGTCTTTCAGATAAGAGCTTTTGGGGGTGGGGAGGACACACCAGTGGGATGTCATCTATCAGACACTGCACCCAAATGCATAACTTTCCCTCAATCACAGTTTTCCTGGAGATGAAACCAAGTCAAATTATTAGTGTTGCCAGTTGATTGGCATAAATGACAGTAGCAAGCAATGCAAGGGATTTGTGATGATGCTAGTTTCCCTGTAAAATGTTGTACTAAATAAACTTCCAACTCCATTTCCATCCATCTAGGGATTTTAAACATGCTCAACAGGGGTTGGGAACTGAAAGCATGCTCTCTGCACCCAGCTCCCACATGCACCCATCCAGAATCTGAGTGCACATGTGATGGAGAGCAAGCTGGCTCGGGACTGCTTTATCAAGGGAGCAAGACGGCCTTTACCACAAACTTCATTTAAAGAGATACTTGTGTGCTCACTTCGGCAGCACATATACTAAAAAAAATAGATACTTGTAAATGAGTCTGTTTGCCGACACCACCCCCCCAGAACCTTGTTGTCTCAGCTCCAGGAAAGATGCTGGGCATTGTTTGTCATGAGGGAGGATGCACACAGATGTTGAGTCAGGTCTGTCCAAGCAGACCTCACTCACAATGCATTTTCTTTCAAGTAAATCTTTCATAGTAGAAGATTCCCTTTCCACTCTCATTTGAGGGCATCTGTTATCTAACTGACCTGAATGAGGAAAGCAGAGAAAGTACCATGAAAGAACATTCTCGAATGTAAAATCAGGCATTTTTAAACTACTGTGAAATGCGTGTGTATGCATTTGTCTTGCTCATAGAAAGAAATATGAGAGCAAAGTTTCCTTCTTTGAGGGAAGGAGAAAGAGGCCAATATATTACAAGCTCCGAGCATAAGAGAGTTTGGCAAATACAGACTGGTCTGTCTGTTTTATTACTTTTGAGATTATGTGGAAACTATGTGGGTGGGAAAGTATAACTTCCTCCTGTGCTGACTTAAAAAAAAAAAAAAGATAGAATCAAATGTCAATCGACCTCAAGCAATGAGTTATCACAAAGACAATGTCCAAATTTTTTGACATGGACCTCAGGTCAAAAAAGAAAAAACTGAAAGGCAGAGTTTGCAAATATCTCAGTGACATATGATTATCATATCCGCAGACTTCTTCATTTTTTCATTCAAGTTTCTAACAGCATACCTGGCTACAGGCTCTCTATCCTGCCTGCAAATTTCCTATCTTGACTTATCTAACTCCTACCATACTTCAAGTCTCAGCCCAAATCTGATTTCTTTCAAGACGCTTTTCCGGCCTCCTGATCTAACCTACTTTCCCCCTCCCACAGGATCCCATGGTGCTTGGGTATATCTCCCCGCACTTGCACAAAGCTGTGTGCTGTGCTAGGCTGGAAGTTGTCTGAGGATAAGAAGCATGTCTTCCTGTTAACAACTGTCTCCCCAGTGCCTAGCAGAATGCTTGGCCATAGTAAACTCTAAGTGGGTATTTGTTGGTTGGAAAGATGGATTGATATATGCCCTTTCTAGGTTCAAACACTGTTTACAAAATACCTCTTTTCAAACTACAGAAGGAAAACAGTTCTTTTTCTCAAGCCATGTTTTCTTGACCACTTTTCTCCAGTTAAATACGATTGACCCTTGAATAATGTGGGGGTTAGGGGCGCCAAGCCCTAGCACAGTAAAAAAATCCACATATAACTTTGACTTCCCCAAAACTTAACTACTAATAATCTATTGTTGACCAGAAACCTTACCAATAACATGAACAGTCAATAAGCACATATTTTGTATGTTATATGTATTAAATACTGTGCATTTATAGTACTGTATTTATCGGGGAAAAAATCTACCTATAAACACACCCAGGCAGTTCAATGTTATTCAAGGATCAACTGTAGTTTTAAATAGAAACATAGGAGTGTGGAAAGTTGGCCAAATTAACTGTCATTTACCCTGGCCAAAAATCAAAGATTCCCACGAAAAGTTAGTTCACAAAGAGTTAGGGACACTTTGAATTTCAAGTATTGAAATAAGGTAGACCTTTAAATTCTAGCTCCACCCAACCTTGAATCAAGAATTGCATTTGATCCATTTTTGGTTCCCTAGTCGATTTTCAATAAAAGTTTGTTGAATTATGCCCATCTTTCACATAGACCAAGAAAACACCTTTATGTAACATCAATGTACAAATTAGAAAAATTGTAAATGATTTTGCCTTACCTGATAAATTGTTCTAGTTTTATGCCAGTGCTAAATACCTAGTATCTGATAGTGTGAAGAGGTCTAAATTACCTCAGGAACAATAATCCGTGCATATATCTAAATTATCTAAATACCCACCTGCCATAACTTAGCATTGCCTCTTGATACAATGCCCATTTCTGCATTGGGCTTTATGAGGGCATTAGTGCCAAAAAGTATTACTTAATTTCAATAAGCTCTTAAAGTAACAGATTTATCATATAAATAAGGGGCATGCAAACTCTTTCTGTAAAGGGCCAGGTAGAAAATATTTCAAGTGTTGCAGACCTTCCCATTTCTGTTGCATTTGCTCAGCTTTGTTGATGTAATATTAAAGCAGCCATAAACTACATGGACATGGCTGTGTCCCAATAAAACTTTATTTACAAAAACAGTTTGCTTGTTGCATTTGTCCCACCCCTGAGCGAAAGGATACATTGAGCCAAGTGAAGGCCAGACAACGTACCAGAGGGTTACAGGGAAAATTGCCAGTGGTCTGAGCAGACAGAAATGATGGTAGAATAGAAGGTGATGTGGGGGTCATACCAGATTAAAAATAGGGAAAAAAACCTAACATTTAGCTGTCAACACCATATTCACATTGAAAGCCCTGATTTGATATAGAACCCCTTATAGAATTGATTAATATATAAATCATTATAAATATAAACTTATAAAATGTTATAATGTACTTATAGAATTTATAAGAAAGTCTATACATAATTTCATGACTGTACATAAGTATTAAAAACAAAGATAATTTATTTATACACTGGGAAATCCTGTGAGAAATTTTTTTTTCCCTAAAAGAAGTTTGTCTGGACATTTGCCAAGGTTGAGAACCACTGGTCTAGATGAAAGTTAATCTCTACCAACCCACAAAAACAGTTCACAATCGGCGGGGTCACAATCCAATGGCCCGTTTGCTCTTGTTTCATCAGGTTTGAACATTTCAGTCAACATGGAAGTGAGAGAGAACTCGGGCTTTTGGGTCTTTCTGAAGAGGAAGTGTTAAAAGTTTATGAAGCTGTGTATATGTGGGTGTTCACATGTGCACATGTGCTTAGGCAAACTAGCATTTGCGGGGACTCGCGTGTGTCGGAATCCAGCTTGTTCAAGGCCTCGGCTTCCCCACAAAACTCCATGTGTCACCGTCGAGTATGCTTTTGCTGCCATGGGGTTTTTGTAAATATTCTTAATCAGATTAGGAAAGTTTCCATTCCTAGCTTGCTGGGAGTTTTTACCGTGAAGGAGTGTTGAATTTAGTCCAGTTTTTTTTTTTCTTCATCCATCAATATGGTCATATGGTTTCCCCTTTTTTAGTAATCTGCTGAATTACATTGATTGAGTATCCAATGTTAGAGCGCTCTGATTCCTGGAATAAACCACACTTGAACATGATGTATATCCTTTTTATATATTGCTGGATTCAGTTTGCTAATAACTTAGCACCTTATAATTTTCCATTCTTGTAATGTCCTTTGCAGGTATTGATAGAGTGGACTGGCATCATAAAAAGAAAAAGTATTCCCTTTTTCCTATGTTCTGGAAAAGTTTCTGAAACATCCTTATTGTTTCATCCTTAAATGTTTGGAAGAACTGACCAGTGGAAGCATCTGGACCTAATTTTATCTCATATAAAAGATCCTACAAATCCTTACTTCATTTTTTCATAATAGGAAAAAGTCGACATAGAAATCAGATTATGTACCTCCCACACTATACCTCCCAACACCCACTAGTCTCCCCCTCGCTCTTGTCCTCAGGATGTGTAGGATCATGGAACCCAACACCCCCACAGCTTCATTGTTGTAAATCCTCCAACACACCTCAGCTCCACAGTGAGTAACCATAGGCCAGTGGGACAGTTACCAAAATAATGTTCGACATGCTTCGCTCTCAGATTTGTACTCTAGGGATCCAAATCTTGTAAAACTAAAAGTTCCAAGGGCCTTTGAATCCATCAGACTGAATCATATTATGCTAGGATAATAAATAACCCCAGAATCTCAGGGACTTACTCCATCGGAGATTTTTTCACTTGATCACAGTGCACAACCATTTCGGGTCACTCTAGCTGTGCTCTGGAGCCCTTGGGGACCCAGGCCAATGGAGCAGGTTCTACCTGGAGCATGGCTATTGTTGGAGCCAACGGAAAGAGACAGAGAACCCTGGGTCTTTTTGCTGGCTGCCAAAGTTACCCCCCAAAGTAGCAGGTATCACTTCCACTTACAGTCATACCACTAACCAAAACAAGGCCCATCCAAACAGAGCCCAGCAGGGTAAGGATATCTTTGTGAACAAACAACAGTGCTCCAACCAGATTTAGAGCACTCAAGATCCCCCTTGTCTCAGATTGCTTATCAGAGAACCATATTTCAGTGCTGCTAGAACAATCCAACTTCAGTCGGGAAGAATGACTTTGACTTTCTTTAGCCATATTTCATTGATTATGGAAAGAAAACCCCCAAAATACACTTTACTGAATATCTGAACTCAGTTTACTGAATATCTGTATATCTAAATATCTGAATATTTACTATCTGGGGACCCCTCCACCCCCCCGCCAAGCTCCAGCGTCAGGCCCTGACTAAGTTAACCTGTCCACAGGCCCAACTCTGAGGTTTGGCCACAGAGAGCACAACCACCTGGGGCGGTAAGGCTGGGGCGCCTGTCTGCTGGGACTTGTGGGAGACAAGAACGTTCTCTGCCTTCAGAGGAGCTATCCGGAAGCAAATTCTTTGCTCCCTCAGAAGGGTAGGTAGTGAGGGTGTGAATCCCGGAGATGCCACTGCCACTTGCATCAGGGATTCTCAACCCCAGCTCTTACTGACATTCCGATTAGATGATTCTTTGCTGTGGGGACTGTCCTATGCAAGGATGTTGAGCAAGATCTCTGCCCTCTACTCACTAGGTACACATTCTCAGTTATGACAACCAAAAATGTCTCTGGACATTGCCAGATGTCTTCTTTGGGGCTAAGTCAGCCCAAGTTCAGAACCACTGTTTTATGTTAATGCCAGTTCCAGCAATGTTTTCTGTCATCTCAACAAACAGAAAGCTGTTACAGCACATGTGAATGATATCCTTTGATCATCTCTAAAAATATCTTTTTAAAGATTTTATTTATTTATTTGAGAGAGAGACAGTAAGAGAGAGCATGAAAGGGGAGAAGGTCAGAGGGAGAAGCAGACTCCCCGTTGGAGCTGGGAGACTGATGTGGGACTCGAACCCAGGACTCTGGGATCATGACCTGAGCCAAAGGAAGTTGCTTAACCAACTGAGCCGCCCAGGCACCCTCTAAAAATATTTTAAAGCAGGATAGTATAAATTCAATTCCACCAATAAACTTCATGTTTGCTTCTTTTTGAACCATTAACTTACTTTTTTTTTTTTTTTTTTTTTTTTGTCAGAGAGAGAGCAGGCAGAGGGAGAAGTAGGCTCCCCACAGAGCAAGGAGCCCAATGCAGGTCTTGATCCCAGGACCCTGGGATTATGACCTGAGCCAAAAGTAGACGCTTAACTGACTGAACCACCCAGATATCCCTTGAACCATTTACTTTAAATAAATTGAAATCTTACTTTCATTTATAAGGTTCTAAATGCAAGAAAAGTTTCTAATTTAGAATACCACCTTTAAAATACTGACCTGGTGTAAGTATCAAATATGGCTGGAAAAAGAGACACCAGGTTTGAAAAATTAGTCTAAAAGCATATTTTTAATTGAGCCACAAATTACAAGGAAACAAAGCATCCATACAGAGGGAAGAGTAAGATTAAGAAATGAGCAAAGTCATTATGTCCTAATTCTTAGCAAAATAATTAGGTCATTTGCAGGAAAAGGACAAGGACAATCATCAGTTCCAGGAGCCAGAGGGAGGACTGTGTACCCATTGTACCCATCCTGGACAATCGGTGATGGGAGGTAGATCCCTTGCAGAGAGGGATGAGATCTTGGACCTAAGCCATTTTCCTCTGCCAAGGGCAGGACTCCAAGGGGCCCAGCTGAGGGCTGGCGGCTGCCAATACTAATGGGCCTGCACGTATCTGCCAGCACTATGGGAATCTGAGTGGCATGGGTCCACTGGTCTGAGCGGCTGATCCAAGTAGGACAGCATCTACTCCAAGGCTCAACTGAGGGTTTAACATGACATAGAGATCTTACATCCCTAGATTATTGGCTTCAGGAGGGCCTGGATCTTGTCTTCCTACTTATCATCATATCCCTAGCACCCAGAACTGAGCCTTGCACATGGGAAGGGCTCAACGAAAATTTATCAGTCACTTAACACGGAGACAAACAAGCATTGCCTCACAAACACGGAAACACTGATTATAGTGGGTGTCAGTATCATTCCAAGGCTCTCTGTTGGGTTATCTGTGTAGAAATTTTCCACCACTAAAGTTTGTGGATTCCTTATTTCTTTTAAGAGTTGTAAAATTTTACAAATGTAGGTCTACAGTCCATTTTAAACAGCATAACCACCCACTTGCAGAGGCATGTCATCACTGGTGCCAGGCTCCTCTTAAGAGTGTGCAGGGAGGGGCAGTGGAAAACAATCCTCATTGATGGAATGAGACAGAAAACACTTCCACCATCACCCCCCTCCTTAAGGGACGAGGGGCCTCCTGGCACCCAGCACAGGCCTTCCAGTAGGGCCAGCTGGGTGAGAGAAACATACACTGAGATGGCTGGGGTTCCTCTGTGGGAAGGGGGTAGGGAGCATTTTGGACAGCTCTTTGGAAAGCTGTAAAATAAAATGCAGTTCAGAACACATGGTATTTGATCAAACAGAGCCTCCTCTCAAGAGCCAAGTCTCAGCCGAGGGACCTAATACTACACATTCGAAGTCAGTCTTCGCGTTCATATGCATCTGTGTGTTATTTCATTCTACTTGGGAAGAGAACCAAGGTGCCAAGATAGGAGTGTGTGGGGTGTGTGTGTGTGTGTGTTCACGCTGGCACATAGTACATTCCACAGGATATTTCTTTCTCAGAACATGAGTGAATATTTTCTCGTTTTTATTGTTTTTCTTAGTTCAAGTATATGTTCTCCAAAGAATTGTGGTCCTTTATAATTACAATTACAAACCAACATCAGGGGTCACTAATTTCTTTTCTGTTTAAAAGATTACTATTTTTTAAATGAGTTTTTGGTTTTTTTTTTTAACTTCAAAAGAGGAGTCATCATCGGGCTATCTGTTGGCTGACAGGAGAGCAGTTGTGTGTTTGTCTGAACATAGAGTTGTGGTGGTTGCCAGATTTTGGTTTTGGGTTTGTTTGTTTTTTTTTAATTTTTAACTTAAATCTGTGTTTGAATTGTTACTACTTGGAAATGATATGTCATTCAAAAGCATACTTAGAGGAAAAGTGAATTTCTCTCCTTTGTCCTTATCCCTAAACCATTAAGTTTCCTCCTACAGAAGCCCCTGGGTTATCAATTTTTTATTCTCTTTGTTTTCTCCTCTATTTACATTGTTATACTGTTCTATACCTTGCATTTCACTTTCAATATACCTGAGAGACCTGTGTCAGTACAGTTTCCTCCTTTTTTTTTTCATAACTACAAAGTATTACCATTTAAGTTATTTCCAATCATTGGCTAGTATAATTTATAACTTGGTAGACATGTCATTTTGCACATGAGCAAGTAGAGTTGCATGAAGAATTGGTGGGTCAAAGTGTTTACTGTTTTTATAGATAAAAACAAATTCATCCCCCCCAATCATAGGGATTAAGATAATTTACAATCCTTCCAAATATATGAGACTTCTTTTTTTTTTTTTTACTTTTTTTCTGACAAAATCTGGGTTTGTTTGTTTTTTTTCATCTCTGTCTTTCTGATAGATAGAAAATGGTATTTCCGAGGGAAATGGGTGGAGGACAAATAAGGCTGGCTGTGATAAATGTTGAAGCTCCGAGATGGGTACAGACAGGGTGAGCTCATTATACTGTTCTGCTTACTTAAGCATAGGTTTGAAGTCTTCCACTGCAAAAAAACTTTGGTGAAAGACACACCAGTGGGTGTCTTTTTCAGGTCCTATGTATTTATATCCTTTTCCCATTTTTCTATTACACTGTTGAAAGTGCTTTTAATGGGGCACCTCGGTGGCTCAGTGGATTAAGCCTTTGCCTTCGGCTCAGGTCATGATTTCAGGGTCCTGGGATCGAGCCACACATCGGGCTCTCCACTCAGCAAGGACCCTGCTTCCACCCCTCTCTTTGCCTGCCTCTCTGCCTACTTGTGATCTCCATCTGTCAAATAAATAAATAAGATCTTAAAAAAAAAGAAAGTGCTTTTAATTGATTCATAAGGAGTATTTTCAATATTAGAAAAATTAGCCCTTTGCTTATGAAACGGTTTTTAAAGATTTTTTGTACTTTCTCCTTTTACTTTTGAACTTTCAGAATGTATATATATTTATTTCTGCAATTAATAATCTTTGCTTTATGACTTCCGAGTGTTGTATCATAAATAGAAAGACCTTTCCCCTTCAAAGATTTTTTTTAAAGATTTTATTTATTTGTTTGACAGACAGAGATCACAAGTAGGCAGAGAGGCAGGCAGAGAGAGAGGGAGGAAGCAGGCTTCCTGCTGAGCAGAGAGCTTGATGCGGGGCTCGATCCAAGGACCTTGGGATCATGACCTGAGCCGAAGGCAGAGGCTTAACCCACTGAGCCACCCAGGCGCCCCTCAAAGATTATTTTTTAAATTCATGTCCTCTTATAGTATTTTCATTGTTCCATGTGTTTAACCTTTAAAGTGTCAGTGGGTCTAAAATTTCTAGGGAGCTAATATTTAAGACAGGGATCCAGGTTTATTCAGATGTTTGTTCTGTTGTCTTAATATCATTTATTATGCGATCCATTTATTCTATGTGGATTTTATGTCCCCTTTATCAAATACTGAGGCCTGAAATCTCTGAAGGTTTTAGGGCCTGCCTATTCATGGGCCTGCCTCCTGTAATTTTCTGGTATAGCTAAAAAACCATGATTTCTTTCTCTTACCTAATTGCATTGGCTAGTACCACCAGAACAATGCTAACTAATAATGGTAACTGTGGATCTTCTTGTCTTGTTATTAACTTTAGTGAGAATATTTCTATTTCCCCATAAAGCATGATGCTGGTTGGAGATTGAAATAGGTATCTTTTGGAGCACCTGGGTGGCTCAGTGGGTTAAGCCTCTGCCTTCGGCTCAGGTCATGATCTCGGGGTCCTCAGATCGAGCCCCACATCAGGCTCTCTGCTTGGTGAGGAGCCTGCTTCCTCCTCTCTCTCCACCTGCCTCTCTGCCTACTTGTGATCTTTTTCTTTCTGTCAAATAAATGAATAAATAAAATCTTTTTTAAAAAGGGTATCTTTTATTTTAAGGAAATATCCAATTATTGCTCATTTCAAACCAAAGTCTCAGTGGCTTAAACAAATAAAGATGGTTTTGGTTTGCTTGTTTATCACTCAAATCACAAATTACAGCCTACCATGAATCATAGGACAGTGAGTGTGTAAGCTCTGCTCTCTGCAGTCACTTAAGGACCATGTTCTTCCATCTGCTGGTGCTACCTTTTCTCAGAGCCTCAGAGGTCTCCTTGAGTTCTCTGCATCTGGATGGCAGAAAAGAGGAGAGAACACATAGGAAACTGTATGGGAAATGTCCTATGGGTCAGGCCTAGAAAGGGCTGATAGCTCCTCTTTCCATATTTCATTGACAAGAACTCCTACCTGCAAGAGAAGCTGAAAAATACTGCCTATCTTTGCACCCAACTTCACAAAGAAGGAAAGGAAACAATTTGGTGACTGCTTTGCTATGTCCATTATTCCTGTCACTTACCATTTACCTCTGCATTTTTACCCATATGTGTACTTCTATGTGTATAACTATGCAGTTTTCTATATCAGTCTGGACTGGTTAAGTTATGCTACAGTAATAGACAACCTAAATATCTCAGCTTATTTCTCACTAAAAATCCATATACCCAGCAAGGGTCAGAGGAGTGGTTCTATCCATCCCAGTTATTCAGAGACCCAGACTGATGGGAAGACCAAGTGAAACATGCTTCTATGATACCTGTGGTAGATGAACAAAAGGCTAGAAAATCAGACACTACATCTTGTTGACCAAACCAAGTCACAGTCCATGACTAAATGCTGGGACAAGGAAATCCAGTTCTCCTATATACTTGGTTGTAAGAGGTAAACCAGATACAGGTCACCTGAGGAAATGCCTGCCTCACTCAGTGTGTATGAAACTATGTATAAGTGTCCAAAGCCTATCTCACATATCATCTATTAGTGTTTTCATGTATTAACACAGTTGGAAAGCACTGAAATACACCTTACTTCAAGGATAGGATAAAGTATCTAAGAAATCTCTAAAACATTGGTCTACTTGGGTCTATATCAATACCATTAGCCATTAAACTCAACAGAGCCTATCTAAAAAGAGTGTATATGCATTGTTTTTGTAAAATGGATAAATCAACCTTAATAGATTGGACTAACCCATTCCATAGTCTCCATTCCAGGGGCTAACCAAAGACTTTAGTTCAGTTGGAATCTGTCAAATACCATAGAGAGGCCAAAACCAAACTCTGTCAGCAAAGATTTGCAGAATTTAAATGCAAAACAAAACAAAAAATCTCTTAAACCGTTAAATTTGCAATAGTTCTTCTCTTCCAAACTTTAGAAACAAATTACCCCTTTTTTTCTTTATGGACTGTTAGGCATAAAGGATTGTAAGAAAGCGTATATATTCCAGGGAAAGAAATCAACAAAGAAAAGTGAATTAAATTCCTACTATGTGCAAAAGCTCTTGGAATGTGAGTGATTTGCTTTTCCATTTCCAGTCATTATTCAAGTTTCTAACCTGAGCTGTGCTGGTGGTTGGATTGATCAGAATAGGTCACTAAGAAACCTGAGTTTAAAGTGCAATTAGGAATAGATAATCTTCCAAGGTTTTTTAAAAAAAAGTAAGAATAGTGAGTACCTTATTGAATAATTATCACCTGTTAATCAATATCCTTTCCCCACATTTTGTTTCTTTAGGAATGATATTTAGAAATAGTCTCTACCCTGACCAAGTGTTTGAGCAAATAATCTGGATGAAGCTATAGGCCTTCTGTTAAAGAGATAGAGCAAAGGGGATAGGGAGGGATTCGGGGAATTCCCCTGAATGCCTGGGACTCCATTTGCTCCCCCTTCTTAGTTTGGGCTCCGCAAGGTCCTCCTGTGTTTGCAATCTACCCTGTCCTCTTGTTTGTCCCTTCAACTAACACTAAAGAGACCCACTGTGTCCCAGATTCTGTGCCAAGTCATGGAGACACAATGCAAAATAAAAGTTGGGCTCTACTTTTTTTTTTTTTAATTTCTTTTCAGCGTAACAGAGTTCATAGTTTTACACCACACCCAGTGCTCCATGCAATGCGTGCCCTCCACAATACCCAATACCCACCACCTGGCTCCCCCACCCTCCCGCCCCCCGCCCCTTCAAAACCCTCAGGTTGTTTTTCAGAGTCTATAGTCTCTCATGGTTCATCTCCCCCCCAGTTTCCCTCAACTCCCTTCTCCTCTCCATCTCCCCATGTCCTCCGTGTTATTTGTTATGCTCCACAAATAAGTGAAACCATATGATAATTGACTC